>JAVSBV010177769.1:0-13412 GCA_033117975.1 Parotocinclus spilosoma | reverse complement strand
GTGGCAGCATCATGCTATGGGGATGTTTTTTTAGCAGCAGGAACTGGCAGACTAGTCAGGATAGAGGGAAAGATGAACCTGCTCCAGAGCACTCTTGACCTCAGACTGGGGCGATGGTTCATTTTTCAGCAGCACAGCCAAGATCTTAAAGGAGTGGCTTCAGGAACACTCTGTGAATGTCCTAGAGTGGCCCAGCCAGAGCCCAGACTTCAAGTCGTAGTTCTACTGAACTTTTGCACTTTGTTAGCTAGCATGGCACACATTAATTATGTAAGATCCTTAAATATAATCCTGCAACCTACATGTCTGAGAAGCAATTCACCTCTCTTTTTTGTTACATAGAATTAATATTTAAAAAACACTTCCAGATGACAGAAATGCAATCTAGCGTTTCAATATTTGAACTCAACTTAAACAATTCTGACATGAGCACAGCTCTTAATAAGCTGTGAGACTGCAATTAATTTGAAAGAGCCTCACCTTTTTCCTCAGTCACAAGGCTGGCCAGTACGTTTTGTGGGCGTCCTGCAAAGTCTGTCGCTTTGGTTACCAGAGCTTCTTTCATAGCTTTAATACCAGTAATAACAACAGCTGGTCTTCTTCCAATATAGAGGCTATAAACATTCCCATACAGTGCAGCCAACTAAGATATAACAACAAAAGTCGTTATTTAAAGCACAAAAATGGAACCATTGTTATAAAGGTGACACTGTATTCTAAATGACCCGCCAGTCCACTGGTGTTTTGTGGTTTTGTGTACTGTGTTCTGTGTTGGTTTTTGTTCTTTGTTTTATTATTGATTACTGATTATTTGCCATTAAACAGCTTTTAATGACAGTTTTTATACACCTAGGATTATTGTCTGGTTGGTTTATATTAGATGGGTTACTTCAAATCAATTGCTTTATAATTTACTATATCTGTTTCCAGTTGGTCAAATGTTTGTATACATCAAGTGTCTTTAAACCTTCTGGAAAATTCCCGAAATTAAAGTAATGACCTTTTGTATCTTTTGGAATCAAATCCACCTTTAAAAAAATGTATGCAAATTAATTGTATGTATAAACAGAAATATATACAGGACAAAATATATAAAAACACTTTATAGTTCAGAAAGAAATTAAATAAAGAAACATCAGCCTGAACGGTTAAACTAAACCCCAAGATTGTCCATATTGTATTAGTTCTAAAATGATCCACCATTACTGTGAACTGTGGACTAGAATGGTCAGGGTTTAAATCCCACCTCTGCCAAGCTGCCACTGTTACAAAACCCTTAATTGACAATTGGATTGAAAAATTGTGTTATAAATGACTTTGGATAACGGTGTCTGTTAAATGACTAAATGTAACCAAATAAAAGCCTCATACTCCTACATCACCATGGACTGAAAAAAAAGTGTTTACTCCAAAACTAGGATTAAAACGTAAGACGCCAATTTGCAGGTGATCACCAAAATTAAGACCAAGCCTTCAGAGAAATGTTCTGTGATCATCACAAAAATCGAACTGTATTTAATTGTTACATTTGTTTAACCAAAGCAGCGTTAAAGCTGATACTGTATATGCAATAAAAGGTCTCTTAATTATTCATCTCTTACGAGAACGAAGTACAAACCCTGACTGTCTTAACACAGCAACAGTATTGTGTACTGGTCCAAAAATTAGGGGATCCCTCAAAATGAAATATCCCCTAATAAAAATTAATTTTTGTGAGCAGTGTAATTCAAAAGCCGTTCGAGAAGCCGAATGTAAACTGTACATTATAATAGAAAATTAAATAATATTAATATAAAAAGTTCAAACAGAAGCACTTTCAGCTCAAATCAAGCAAATTTGTACATCTTTATTATACTTCATTATACTTCATATAATATATCATTTATGTATTACTTCATAACCCAGAAAAGCGATAAGATCATACAATGTTACCTTCTCCATGTCTTTCAAAGGATTTCTCAGGTTGAGGTGAAACACATTCCCGAATATGGGTATAGGTCGGGGTCCAGGAGGAAAGTTCTTGGGCCTCTGGATCCTAATGAACCAGAGAAGGAAGCAGACGCAAAACCCAACAAGGATCAATGGATTCAGCATGATGCCGGTTGAACTGCCGCCCTGCTCTGGACCAAATCCTCCTTCTTAAGGAACCTCTTGGTCATTTATTCAAACTAATAAAGTGATGCCCTCTCCAACCAAGCCTGTATAACTTGTATAGCCTGTGATAGAACTGCAATGCAAATGAACCTGTTTTAAGACATTACCTTGGGAAACATTACGGAGAGATTCTAGAGGCGATGTTGTAGCAGTGCCAGTAAGTTTTCTATCCAAATACATTCAACTGTATAAAAACCAGTCCCACCAGAGAGCAGTAACTCTCTCCATCAGCTGGACATTAGGAGACGATGTGCCTCCAAGGACCGCCCACTGAGGACTCATTTTATAATCTAGTTGTTTTATAATTTAGTTTAATTATTTTGTTACTAATTTGATTTTTATTATTAATTTGTTATTGATTTAAATCACTTACCTTATTTTGTTATAATTTAATATACTTTTAAGTATTTATTTAATTAACATCTAGGCCACTCATGGGAGTCGGGTCCCCTGTTGAGTCTTGGTCCTCCCAAGGTTTCTACCTACCATTTTCAGGGAGTTTTTCCTTTCCACTGTCGCCCTAGGTTTGCTCAACTTGGGATTGGCCTTTTTTAGATAATATAATGTTGGAAAGCTGCTTTGAGACAATGCTGCATTGTAAAAAGAGCTATATAAATTAAATTGAAGTGAATTAAAAGAAGCCCTGGTATTAAACTGATCTCTAAACTGTCAATCTGTATGGGATTAAGATGAATTATTCATGTGAATGTTGGCCCACTTAACGACACTGGGCATCTTGTTCACTTAAAAAGGTGAACCCTGGCCAGAAACAGACTACTGAAGCTTATAATGACAGACTACTGAAGTCCTAATAAAATATACTTAAACGTGTACAATAAACTTAACACAACGCTCAGATGGTGTAGTGTCAGTTAGTTAGCCCATTACTGCAGTGTCTTAAGAGTGCAGGCAGTGCAGCAATGACATCACCCTCTTTTACCTCGGTAATTCTACTGAGAAGACTGTTACACACACATCCCAGTGTACAGACCCTTTATTAATTAAACTCTTCAGTCAGAACTGAACCATGGAGCATTTGCTGGTGTTTTTGATTAGAATTTCTTACTGAATTTTTCTAAACACCAACAGTGAACTGTAATTGTGCATGTAACTGTAGTCCCATTCAGGATCACCAGTACCATCTAAGATTCATATAACTACCAGTCTCATTTAAGTAACTTCAAACAGGAGTCCCTTGGATAGGACTAAATAGGATCTATTATCTTCAGTCTGTCCTGCTAAATTGTCTACCCATAAAACAGTATTAGAGGAAATCCATTTTTGTTCGTCCAGTCCCTCTGGGTTTTACCCGGTTTAGGTTTGGCTATTTTATTACCCATATTACCCATGGTTTTACCATGTTTTAAGCAGAAAGAAAATACATGAAATGAATGGTTATTATGATACTATGATAGCACTGCCACCATTTTTACCAAAATACCACACTAAATCATTAATAGTACTAAACATTAGTAGTTAATAGTAGAACAATGGTGATCTATACAATAACCATAGTTGCTATAAACGTTTAGTTTAAAGGTCGTTCTATTAGTCCACGTTATTAGTCTATTAGTGCTACTAAAGTATTGCAGTTTCTGTTTCTCTGGTGTGCTGTGTTGCAAAGACGCAGTTCTCAAATAGAATTTGTCTGCCACTAACCTTCAATCCACGCATCTCTCTGATTATTTTATGTGATGTTAATTTATTTCTACTGTATGTAATATTTATTAAGAAGACTAAATACATTATTCACAATAAGGTAAATGAAGATGGTAATTATAAATATAGAACCTGGTTTAAGTCCCAGACTAGCAGCTGCCTATGTGCTGTTTGAATGGCATCCCCAATGTATTCATGGTTTTTTTGCACATATTTGGGCTTCCTCCCAAATTTGAAAGACATATGATATCGTGTGTGTGTGTGTGTGTGTGTGTTGATTAAGTGGGTATGAAAATGGACAATGAACCCATAACTTCATTAGATACGTTTTAGCTGAATAAGGAAGAATGTCAGACCTTCAACATTTAAATGTAAAATATGCCTTAGAATATGTTACTACTATGAAAATTAAAACTGCATTTGAAAATCAAATGCATTTTTGCAGACCTAGAAGGCATGGCTGTAAGACCCGGGGTGAGATTATAAATATGTTTATGTTAAAATGTATTTTATGACCAGAAGGTTTGTGGTTTAAAAGTACAGGACTACGCCACCATTAAATTAGATGTTTGAAAAATGTAAATTAAATTCATGTTTAAGGCATGGTATCTAATACAACTTTATATCTATGAATCCAATGATGATATATGTCATATATATGGTATACGTGTTACTTTTTAGTGTATTTGATTGGGGTGGGGGGGTTGTACCTTTGTATCGAGTGAGTATGTATATATTATTTGAAGTTCTAAAATAAATATGAAAATAATACCAGCAAATTTCTCCAGTACTGAAATAATATGATCAATTTTGTCTTGCTGCCACAAGCAAACTAAATCTGTTGGAAACAATGAAGAGCTGAAAACCTCTCAAAGTCTTTCAGTGGGTTTCTGATGTTAGGTAAAAATACAGGTGGCATGTTCTTGGGATGTGTAACGATGGCAGATGCAAAATACGACCAGAAAGAAACCGAACGTAATAGTTGAACTGTAGCTTAACACACTGTAAACCTTTGGCACAAAAAATCTTACCAATGAACACTCAATCAGTCCTGTAAATCATTTACTGGGAACTCTGGAAACACGCCTTGTTTCAGTTGTTGTAAGGTTAAAGTGAAGAAGCACTTTAAAGCGTTTAGTGTCCAAATTCTGATTGATTTCTTAACCTGTGCATATTTAGTTCTTTTGGGTGAGGCAGACTTTCATTACCGTTTAAAATGAATTTGTCTCATAACCAAATGTCAAACACAAAAAGGTCTTAGTAGGCTCGATTTAGGGTTCGTGTAAAACAGTCTGATTTGAGAATCGTTCCCTCTATAAAGTTTGTGACTGAACAGTTTAAACTGGAATCAAAAATAGAATTACGTGCACATTTGGGACAGAGTACCCTGGATGTTCCTGTCTGGTAGAACAGGGCAGACTTCAGAACACCAGAGTTCACGTCATCGTTCCACCAGGCAGGAGTTCCAGGGTTTCTGGTCTGAGCTGTGAGTTTTCGGCTGGTCTTGGACTGAATCCTGATTCTGTAAATCTGTTGTTTTATGTTTTTCCCTCACCAGGGTAGTCTGTGATGCCAGGTCTATAGTAGCACATGCAGGGGGGCTCACATGACAAATACAGTGTTGAATAATCCAGATCACACAACTTAGTGATATTGATATTATTTTAAGGCAGTCGTAGCGTTTACATTATGATTTTGTGTTTATGCATGATTCTTACTTATTATACCAGTCAATATGGTAAAAGTTAATAAAAAATTGTCTTTAATTTTACAGTTTACTCAAGCACTGAAACATATTCCATGAGAAAAATAGTTCAGTCCAAAAGCAAACATTTTTCACATTTATGTTTGTAAATAAATTATTCTAATTCACACACTTTTTTCTATCTGGTTATCTCAGCCTGACTCCCATCCTGTAGGGTTTGGGTGAGAGTGTTATTCCAAATACACGAGTGAAATCTGGTTCTCCTGCGTCTTCAGGCCAAACAAACTTAAAACGGCGCAACAGGGTGACCATGATCAGGAACAGCTCCATCCGAGCCAGACCTTCACCCAGACACACACGAGGTCCTGCACACACCACAGATATAACACATCAGCATAAGATATACATAGATAGATAGTCTATAGATCATAGAAGATAATCTAATATTGTTAAGTGGATTTGAAACAATGTTTCATTGTCTGTACATCTCCATAAAGCCATAAATCCAATGCTCCATAAATCGGACTTGACATGTATTCACCGTTTAACGACCGCATTGTGTTCTGTGAAACAGGACATTGACCATATTGAAATAGTTACATGGTCTTTGTATGATATTTTGACACAAAGAAAACTGTGTGCATCAAAAATGTAAATGTAGGTTTACAAACTTTATTTACAGTTACAAATAAGCAACATAAAGTGAACTCCCAATTGTATGATAAGTCAACTTTACAATAGAAATCCTATAATACAAATAAATATACATTCAGCAGAAAAAAACACTCTGAATTTGTATTTTTCTTCAGGCAAGCGATACACAATAGCATAAGGCTTTAGGAATGTTTGAGGTAGGCTACGCAATGATTGGACAGTGTATATTAAACCAACTGAGACTAACTTTATATGTCATCCAGCACTGCAGTGACTTTGCCGTTTTAAGTCTGATAACGGCCACTACGTTCCGAAATGGAAGTTTTGGGGGTTTTTTTGCTGTCCTGTTCTACAATCTAGACCTTCTCAGAACTGTGAGCTATTACTGCAGCAAGTCCACTTTACTCCCTATGGTTTAGGACTGATATCATCTGCAATGTCATATGAAATTGCTTGCTATGTTACATGGGTGTTGTGTTCCACAATGATCTGGGAATGACAAGAAATTGGACCTCTTTGGGCAAGTTTGGTTTAAGTTCAGTTTTCACTCTGTGTTCTCACCAGCAGAAAACGGTATGAAGGCCTCAGGCTTCTCAAACTGCCCCTGCTCGTTTAGGAAGTTTGCTGGGTTGAATTCATGAGGAAACTTCCACTGGCCTTCTTCACTCAGCACTGACGAGAGGTTGGGAATGATGAGTGTGCCCTGAAATACAAAGCAAGACAATGGAAGTAGAGTTAAGACAAACCTGAGAAACAAAACAAGCTATGGGATTAAAATCTTCACCTTTGGGATGCTGTAGCCCATCAGTTCAGTATCTCTAGAGGTAGAATGGAAGACGCTGAGAGGGACAGTGTTGGAGATACGCTGGCACTCATGAATCACAGCCTGTACGTACGGCATGTTGTGTCGGTCCTCAAAAGAAGCCTGAGCTTTTCCTTCCAGAACCTCATCAATCTCCTGCTGACACCTCTCTAGAAATGACAAGTCAATAGTGCAGGTTTCGAAATGTTCAAAAAAAGTTACAAGCAATTTATAATGAGCAGATAATTTATCATTCAAACCCTGTATATCTGGATGAGTCATTAGGTAAAGGAACGCAGTAAGAAGCGTGTTGGATGTGGTATCAGTTCCAGCAACATGAAGATTTAAAATGTACGACACAAGTTGGTCTTCATGTAAGGTGGTTCCCATAACTTCCTGTTTAGGGTAGAAATCAGAGCAAAATGGTGGAGGTAAAAGATTCCTTCTCTTCAGTCAATCTCAAAGAAAGAACATACAGTACTAGAAATACAAACCTTATCAAGCTCATCTAAATAGCAGTCGACAAAATTTCTTGGCTGTCCTGGGACTCTTGTTGGCTTGTGATTATTGATCATGTCTCGAGTCATTTTTTTTAATAACCTGTTATTTTTGAAGGCCTCCTTAAATGGAAGTGGCAAGGATCTCAGCACTGGAAGTGTATCATAGATCTGCAAAGATGTGAGAAACATAATAATTTGTACTTTCTTGTCATATCTTTCTGTCAAATGAGAATATGTACTGTAGTACTCACCATTCCCCAAGGTCCAATACCAATCTTTAAATTTGTAGTGAACAGCCGAACATAAGCTTTAAGTGTTTCATCCTCATAATCGTACCGAGAGCCAAATAAAACCAGGAGGATGATATTTGATGCTGCATCATGGAACAAAGTCTGAGGATTCATGAAGCTTCCTACAAACAGAACTCATACATTTTAGCTTGCTTTGTAAATTCAACCAGATATTGTCCTTGAGGATCTATAATAAAACCTGCAAATAATACCAGCATATTTCTCCAATCTGGAAATAATATGTTGAATTTCTCCCAGAATCCTGTCCTCCATAGACTGTTTCCCCATTCCAAAATTCCTCAGAGTCATGAGAGCGAAGCGCCTGTGTTCCTTCCATTGTTGACCATAATCAGCCGTGATAACTCCTGTAATATTTCACTCCTATTAGTAACACCCAGAGTAACTCTATTTGTATTTATGATAATGGACTAATCATAATAGGGTGACCTTTACCTTTCATTTCAGTTACGTGGGCGACCAGTGTGTCAGAAGGCCGTCCAGAAAAGTCTGCAGATTTGTTCACCAGAGCCTCTTTTATGGCCTTCAAACCATGAAGAACAACAGTCGGTGTTCTTCCAAAATACAGGGTGTAAACGTTCCCATATTGCTCAGCCAACTAAAGACAGACAACAAACATTTTCAGTTATTTCAGACAGAAAACCAGTGGCCCAGTCCTGCCTGTCAATGCACGCATACTGTACTACCATTACCTACTAATACCATTGTACTAGGTCCTGTTTTTCAGGTGGTTAATGCCTGGCTTACACTATAATGTTCATACAATCCCCATGTTAACAATGTATGAAATCCTAGGTATGATGACAGACTTCAACTGTACAGAATCAATATTCAGTTACCACATTTGTCCTAAATACCGCATACTATTATAGGCTTTACTGTTGGGAGTCCGCTTGTTGATTGACTGATTAACAATGCTCTTGAAATTCCTCTTTTTGTACACATTTGCTCTAACTGTGAGCCCAAACTTATTAGAAATGGCTTTGAAACCTTTTCCAATATGGAACATCAAGAAAATTTTGTCTGTACCCTGATAACCTTTACCAAGGTTTTTCGGATACTTAAAATAACTATATATATATACTATATATATATATATATATATATACACATATACATATACATATATATATATATATATATATGTATATATATATATTAAATTACTTAACTGCTAATGCCAAAGGGTTATATAGACAACTTACAACTTTAAAAAAAAGCTTGGATGTCATTTTCATAAATAAAAAACTTTCTTTGACTTTTCATTTGCTTTTCTGATTACCATGTTTAATAAAATAACACATTTTTAATCGCTTTAGTTTCATTTAGAATGTTTTGAGCAGTATGATACCATTGTTATAATAAGTCCAAATAACATCTGCCAATTGAATATTGCATTTGCACTATTTTGTGATTTTATTGACACCATTTATTAGTCTGTCTTCCTCCATTTATGTCTTGTTTTCATCTGCTGGATGAGGGATCATTTCTAGATGATGATGAGTCCGGATATTCCCTCACATACACTGCTCACAAAAATATATTTCATTATGGTAGATTTTCGTTTTGATTTACATTTTTCTGAGCAGCATATATGTAATATGGGCTGAATGTCCTCAGTAAATGCATTGATGTCAATATATTTGTCTCATTTGTTCAACGGGGCTGTTTGTACTTTCTTTTACAACCTAATTTTATTTTTGTAAACGATGGTGTTAAGCAGAAACATGGAAAACTCAGGAGAGTTTTTCAAACTTATCTAAAAACTGCACATTTAGGCGTGACTAACCTGTTATAAAATCCCTCAACATGCTCACTTGTGTAAAGCTATTCTGTTACAGACTGTTAGTCTGTGTGATTCCTTTTATTCCACATATGATTCATATATAATTCAAACAGTACCTTATAGCAACAAAGAAAACCAGTCCAACAAGCCCATCAACACTGAGTTTTCTTTCTATCAGTAAAATAACATCTATGTCCAGAACAAGTTTTGGTGACATTCTGCATGTATGTAGGACAGAGGTCATTATAGACAAGAAAATTGATTAGTAAATGCTTCCTATCTTGCAAATGCCTACCTCTTCGATTTATTTACTCTACAATAGAGGCCTGTTTCGTTTTTTTATAGAAGAAGATAAAATTTCAGTCTTTAAGTAAATTTCCATCTTGCCATGTTCTCCCCAGGTCTCTGTGGGTTTTCACTGGGTACTCTGGTTTCCTCTCACATTCCAAAGAATTCCCTTAGTGTGCGAGTGTGTGCCCTATGACGGATTGGCACTGTCCCTGCCTTGCTCCCTGTGTCTCCGGCTGGACACAAGCTCTCCCATGACCCTTTACCAGAATAACCAGTTAAGAAAATGCATGAATGAATGAAAGAGAATTTGTGTCCATCCCAAACTGAGAAAGTCTGGGGTGACAGTGGCAAGGACAAACTCACTAAACGTTATAAGAAGGACACCTTGGGAGGACCAAGACTCAAAAAGGGTTTAGGTGACAAATATAGGCAAAAAAACCCCAAATAAATTATAAATTACTGTATAATGATATAAATGGACGATAGGGCTAGCCGGTAACCTCTGTGTTAATAGAACAAGCTCTCGGGATTGAGTAAAGCAACCATGTGGAGTCAAAAGTCAGATGAACGAGCTTCTCATTAGAGGATCTGAACGTGAAAGCACGACAAAGTGCCTAAGATTGAACGTCTGATTTTAAGGGTTGTAAATACCAATCTGGTAACCCACTCAAAGCGTCCTCCGAATTCGTTTTTCGCTTTGACCGTATCAGATGTGATATCACCGAATCTGCCTGATATAGAACCTTTAAATCTCTAATAGTTTTGCGGCAGGTTTACAGTTTGCTACGGCTTGGTTACTCTCCGATACTCCCATGACTGACCTGCTTTATTCTACTTCACACCCTAGCCTGCATTACCACGTTTTAATGGGTTAGATAAACAAATCGAGCTTGTTCAAAAACTTAAAACCATAAAGCAATTTCTTCATTATTAATGCATCCACAATAAAAAAAAAACCCTGCACTTTAGTTCAGTTATGGAGTTACTGAAAATACCATGGCTTACCCTATCCAGAGTTTTCAGTGGATTTCGGGCGTCGAGCTGAAAAAGGTTGCCAAATATTGGTATGGGTCGGGGTCCAGGCGGAAGATTCTTTGGCCTGTTGATCCTAATGAGGAGATAAAAGAGACAGACGCAAAAACCGAACAGAATCAAGGAGCCAAACATGATGACCGGCGTACTGCAGCTCTACACACAGTGTAACACAACTATTAAGGTTCATACTTCAGTACGGATCTATAAGTGTGTGACACACACCCACACACCTCCACACCTCATTTGTTCAACATGGACGGACTCGTTCCAACAAGCTCTTTAAATCTGGATACAGAAATCTTTTATCTAAAATCTCTTTCCTTAGGAGGAGATTACTTTGTATTTGGAGCATGCCATGCCAGGGCAGAGATCACAAGAGTAAAGCTGTTCTACTACCTAATCAAAGAAAAGGGCAGAAAGTATGTAATATAAGTATTACATACTATGTTCTGTTATATAATAATATAATCATATATCTAATAGACTGAATGCTGATGACACAGAGGCAGGAACAACCATATGTAAACTGATTAAATTGTTTGATGGGCACTGAAATTCAAAAACCAAGGACAGTACGATCCACTTGACAAATGTCACAGACTTGAGGGCGTTAGCCAGTCCATGCAACTTTGGACAAATTTAAGCGTCACTAATAAGAGTCAGGATCGTGAGAGAGAGTTTTACTTAGAGAAGATAAACTTACACCGGACAAGTTATGGAGCTGTCAAGAGAGAATAGATGAACTCTGGAGGGAAGGACAGTAGAGGAGGATCATATGATTAAAAAATATGCACCAAAGGACAAAGACGATGAAATTTCATGTAAGTTCTGTGGGACAAAGCACAAAGAAATAAGAAAAAATGCCCAGCCTTTGGAAAGAAATGCAAGAAATGTGGACGAGACTTCCAAAATCACTTTGCTGCCATGCGTAAGACCGTGGCTGAGACAAGTAAACAAAGGAAACGGGTTCATGCAGTAACAGAGCTGGACAGTAACACAGGAAGATATCCTAACAGTTACAGTGATAGAGACATTAGGTGAATGACAGTTCAAAGATCAAACTTTTTTTTTAGTAAAGGTAGTAAAGGTTCTGGTGAAATTTTAAATAGACTGTGGAGCATCAGGTAACCTAATACCTGTACATCTCCTGAACCCCGCCATGAAGATAGAGCGGAGAGACAAAGTGCTTGTGATGTATAAAAAGATAAAATTGCATCCAAAAGGCAAATGCAAATTCAAGGTGAGAAACCCCAGGAACTAGACTATGCAGAGTTTCAGGTGGTGCCACAGCAAGAGTGGGATTCCCCGGTTAGACAGAAAAGCAGAGTAAAGTATGAGAATATACTTACTACAGATAGCTTTGTGAAAGAAATGGGAGACTGTGGACAGTGGACATTAGACATTATAATAGAATAGATAGAATTCAAGGATGTCTTTACAGGAGATGACTGTCTAGAACATGCCATTGAGATGAACAAGAAAGTTGAACCAGTCAAGCTCCCAAAACCAGAGTACCAGTGGCTATAATGAAACTCGTTAAAGAAGAGCTTGCAGACCTGGAGCAGCGACAGATTATAGCACCTGTTAAATGCAGTACAGACTGGATCATTAGTATGGCGGCACTACAGAAACCCTCAGGTAAACTGAGAACATGCATCGATCCAAAACCTAGAGCACTCAAACGTAGTCATTTTCCTCTTCCTACCATTGACGTCATTTCACCAGACTTGTCAAATACTAAAGTGTTCACAGTCTTTGATGTCATGCAAGGCTTTTGGCATGTGAAATTGAAAGACAAATCAAGCTTACAACATGCTTTACACCCTTTTGGTTTGCATGGCTGACAATGCCCATGAGGATCAACCCTGGCACCTGAGGTCTTCCAGAGGAGATAATGCAGGTACTGGAGGGCCTGGCAGGTATTTGTATCATCACTAATGATTATCTCGTTACAGGAGAAGGAGAAACTATGGAAAGTGCAGTTTAAGACTATGATTAGAAACTGAGACACTTTTTTAGTGAGGTGAGAGGGATCAGAGGGATTGAGAATAGACCCCCAAAAAGTAAGAATAGACCCAGAAAAAGTGAGAATAGACTAAAAAAAAAGTGAGAATAGACCCAGAAAAAGTGAGAATAGACTCCAAAAAAAGTGAGAATAGACCCAGAAAAAGTGAGAATAGACCCAAAAAAGTGAGAACAGATACAAGAAAAGTGAAAATAGACCCAGAAAAAGTGAAAATAGACCCAGAAAAAGTGAGAATAGAACCAGAAAAAGTAAGAATAGAACCAGAAAAAGTAAGAATAGACCCCAAAAAATAAGAATAGACCCAAAAAAAAGTGAGAATAGAGCCAGAAAAAGTGAGAGTAGACTAAAACTTACTGAGCGCTCCAAAAAGACTGTTACTTTTTTTAAAAAAGATTACAGAAGTACATTATTCATGTGATCTTTGTGCCAGGCCGAGATAAAGCGTACTTAACTGAGAGTACTACTGACTCAGCTGAAGCAGAGATTGAAACT
>JAVSBV010177760.1:0-13413 GCA_033117975.1 Parotocinclus spilosoma | reverse complement strand
TTAGCTTATGCAGATATTTTTTTTTATTTTAAGGAAGACCTTTACTCAAGAATTGTTCTTAAGAAAAGAGCTAAGAATAAGTCACATTAAAAGAATGAAGTTTAAAAAACATTCTAGATTATTTTCTTTCTTAAGCTACTTTTGTGAATCCGGTTAATGTTATATTGATCAACAGGGTTAAATTCTCACCTCTGCCAAGCTGCCACTGTTGGGTCCTTGATCAAGGCTCACATTTGATTGGTTTATAAGATTGTATCAGTTACACAGTCACACTGAATAAGAGTGACTGCTAAATCTGAATGTCAAAACGTAATAATTACAATTAGAATTATATTGCTTTATACTAACACAGTGAAACAATGATTAGTGCTATTGCCTCACGTTCCCAAAGACCTGGGACAATCCCCAAAGCTACAACAGCGACAGTCCAGCCATGCAATGGACAGGTATCCTGTCAAGGGTTCTGCCTGAATTCTACAGAAATAGGTGGATCGTATGAATAAATCGATGAATTCATAAATACCATGAAGTAAATGTAATGCACATTACAAGCTGTGTGAATGGTTGTACTCTCATCAGTACTCTACATTTACATTCACTTCATTTAGCAGACGCCCTTATCCAAAGCAACTTACAATTCATAGTCTTACAATCCCAGCAATTGTGGGTTAAGGGCCTTGCTCAGGGACCCAACTGTTGTAGCTTGGCAGAGGTGGGATTTGAACCCTAGACCATCTGGTCCATAGTCCAGTACCTTAACCACTATGCAACCACAGCCCAAATATGAAATTGTATTGTATATAGTACTGTGCAAAAACGTAGGCATTTTATATTTTTCAGTATTTATTATTATTTACTTTGTCTACAAGGTGCAACAATAAGGTGGATGTCTCTAAAAGTGGACAGTGAGTCAGACAGTGTTCCTGCTGTGTCTAATCCAGTCATACCAGCTCAACACACACTAACAGAGCACCACCATCAGTGTCACTGCAGTGCTGAGAATGAACCACTACCCAAATAGTGCCTGACCTGTGGTGGACCTATAAGGGCCCTGACTATTAGAGAACAGTAAAGTAAAGTGTAAAGGGGACAAAGTATGTAGAGAAACAAATAGACTACAGTCTGAAATTACAGAACTACAGTGCAGTGACCACTAAAACTAAAATAAAGAATAAAAATATACACATTTCAAAATATACAGAATGCATAATACATTTGCACAGTATTGTATATCTTAGAATCTGTTTAAGACAAATATGAAACATATTTCAAGTATTTTGGCACCTTTGCAGAAGGTCCACTAGTATATTTCTGATATCTGAATGGAATTGACTACGTTGGTAACACTTACAGCATTTAACAAGAAGCCCTCATAGATGGACAATCTCAAGGGTCCAAAAGGGATTGGAACACAACCTCACATCCTTATAATTAGCCCAGTGCTTAACCGCTGAGCCTCTTATTGCAAGCTGTGTCGTCATTATGGTGTGTCATTATCATGGTAATGTTCCTTCCCAAATGGGTACTAGAGTTTGAATAAATATACAAAAAATATACAACATTTGGCTACAATAAAATCCAGTGTACAGCCTTGAGGTTCTCTCTCTGTGTCTCTCCCTCTCTCTCTTGCTCTCTCTCTCTCATCGTTGTGCATTGAAGCTGGCTGTCATCTTTAGGTTTTGCTCCCTTTTGCTTGGCGTGTGCATCTTTCCAGCTGACCCAATAGTGTTTTCTCTAAGGTCTAAAAACGTACTATTACTAAGCTGTTAGAGTGGTGCAGCAGAAATTCAGTATCCCATCACCGTTGTGACTGGAGCTCTAATTCCAGCAGAATCTTCCAGCCAGGTTTGGTATCACATGCTGAAAATATAAACTGTGTCTGAGGCAGGTGCAACTGAATCCACCAGGGACTAAAAGAATGACCATTAAACCAGCTCTGTGATAAACTCGTTCAGAATACTTCCTTGCCAGGATCCTGTAAATTCCAGGTTCAGCTCCAAACCTTCTCGTGACACTGACCATAGCAAAAACCAAGTGCTAAACAAAACAGCAACCTTTGTGATGGACTGGTTTCCAGTCTGAGACAATTTTCAAACTTTAGATAGGAGGTGGAACCTACTACCCTTACTGACAAAGTGGTGGGTAAAATGGGAAATTACAAAATCCTTACTTTTTAAAAATGACTGGCGGTGCCTTCAGGCCAGGTCGAGCGTCACGTGCAGACGGGACTGGCTGCATCTGAGGGAGGAGCAAATAATAAGGAAATCATCCCCAATGCTGCAATAGCGATGTAATAACCTGGTGTATGGTCAGCGTGGACACTTCATAGCTCACAGCTTCTATGCGGAGTCTGCATGTCTTCGCTGTGTCCGGGTGGGCTTACTCAGAGTATTTCAGTTTCCTCCCACTGTCCAGAGACATACATTATGTTAACTGGTCACAGTGTGAATGTGTTTGCCTAGTATTGACATAATGTTGCTCCTGTCGTGAAAAGCCACGGATGCTGACGTGAGGTTAAACAAGCTAATCAAATAAACAAAAACCGGAGTTCTCCAGGGACCACCTGTGATGCCAACTGGGTAAAAGTGAAAACAAACAAAAATAAATAAAACCAAAAAAACAAACCAACCATAATCTCACCTGTGGCGTTCACTGAGCGACACTGGACTGGAGTGCCTGGTGTTATTTAAAAACAAGCAAATACATACTAATAAGACAGGATTACATTACTTTAATAGGCTATATGAAAGAAAATGACCTAATCAATTATATCCTAAGCAAAGCTTGTGGTCTTAAAACAAGTGTATTCATTCAACCTAAGCGTGTACATTCATATGTTCAAATAAAGTGTGTCTATAAAGTATGTGTATGCTTGGGTTGTTTTAGGAGTGCTGATTTCAATTTTCTAAACGGCGTGCCGAGGTCAAATAAGTGCGTTTCCCAGTCGTCATTCACTGGAATACATTAAGATATTTGGGTGTTGTATGAAAATATATCTCTGACGTACAGGATCATGTGGGTTTTTTTTCGTAACAGATCTCCCAATGCACGGCCACTTTCTCTCCCCTCTCCGGTTTTGTCTTTAGGTTTCGCCCACAATCTTTAAGGATCTGACCAGCAAACGCACCGCTTATGGGCGCACACTCGTGTCTCTTTCTTGCCGAAACATCTGGACGGACAGGTCTGCGATCTTTAAAGCGGGGCGAATCGTTTTGGAGCAGGTAGGATCTGTTGGATCCGTGGGATTTTTCGGGTTGCTGAGCTGGATCGCGCTGCGTTGTATTGCAGAGTTGAAGTTAAATGCGTGCAGCGGCTCTTCTTCCTTCCCTCCTTTTAATCATACACTTTTAACACCTTACTATCCGCTTTTGCTCCGTTTCTCAGCTCGAATAGTTTCCACGCAGGCTTTAAACCATAAAAACGACCAGGAAGTCACATTATTTCATACAAATAGCCCGAGTAATCCTAATCATCGCAGCCACGGTTTTGCAAAACGGCATAAACGTAATGCATGTTACATAAATATTATCCGCACACTATATCAGTTTACAAACTGACTTTAACGCCTGTTGTTGTGCAACTTATGACGAAAGGAAGTGCCCGCGAGCGCGCAAGTAGAAAACCAGTGATAATAATTCAGTTATTGTACGAGCACAGCTGCACAAACAGCAACTTTGAACATTAAAAGTGCCGCTGTTGCCCCCGGCAACCGGGCTCGCAGGGGGCGTTCGGGCTATTTCGCTAGCCTCGGAGGTTAGCCTAGCTTAGCACGATAACACAAACATTTGGAAGCCACGTACAAAGTAATAGCAACAAATAGTATGGATATTTACCTTTGGACAGAAGGTTTGCGTCTGTAGTTTAATAAACATGTAGCCAACGTGTTGACTTGGTGCTGTTTTTAGCCTGGGTGCTAACCTGTGCTTATGCTTCTCCATTCACAATTTGTTTTGATTTGTTTACTTAAGTCCAGTTCTAACACTCCCTCCTGTGTTATCGCGCTTATGGCTGTAATGTTGACTTGTGTTGCGTTAACACCAGTTAGTTACACCAGTATAACACAATAGATATGGACATGTGATTCCTGTGGTGTTTCTACAAACTGGAAGGCAAAAGCTTTATACAGCATGCAGTGGATCTATAACGTGCCCTGTAACGTGCTGGTTAAAACCATGTCTCTGATCAGATCTTAAGTCTGCATCAGATATGTGATGATCTGGGGCATTTGGTTTACTACTTGTGTAAATTGGGTATGTGTAAATAGCAAGAGGATTTATGTCTGTGCACCTACGTTAGTGTATCAGTAAAGGATGTATTTTTTTATTTCAATTCAAAGAGCTTGTCAAAAGGCATTAACATTGACATAATGGAATGGACTACTTTTCATATTAAACCTGACTAGAAGATAAAGACATATTTAGGTACAGAACTGCTGATTTCCTCCAGAAATAATACCATAGTTTTCCTGAGAACATTTTTTCCTTTTATGTAATTATGCATCTTTGTTTATGAAGTTAATTTAACTTGTACCAACATCAATGACTATGTTTATGACAGACACAAGGTTATATGGGCACACGACTCAAGGTTCTGGTTCGATCCTGAATTTGGACTCTGCCTGTATGGAGTTTGCAAGTGCTCCCCTGTCCATGTGTTGTTTTTTTCCCCCGGATGCTCTGGTAACCTTCCATATTACAAATACAGGGTTAGGCAAAAGTCACAGGACACATCCCGTGCTGCGTCGTGGACTTTTCGCAAAGGCTGCCAAAACCATTGTTGAGTCTTTGGACGATCACTACGTGGCTCGTCATCCCCGTGGCTTGTCGTCCCCGTTTCTTGGAATTTGGCTATGAGGGATGCAACAGTACTGTGTGAAATTGGTGGTCTTTCTGGGTGTCGGTTATTGAAGTCTGCGGCAATGTTTAGGCAGATGCGGACATCAGAATTGTCAATTCAGTCTTCAGTTGCCCGTGATAAGCAACAAAAGTTAAGACATTTTTGTGTTTGTAACTTTTGAACCACACGAGATATCTCAAATCTGATCAATTGCGGCGATTGATTTCTGAGACGATTCTGATCTACTTTGATATGCTACACGACTACCCTTTCCATTGGCAATTTGCTTGTGTATTCAGATATGTAATTTTGCCTTTTGTTTCTAAAATGAAGGGGTGTCCCTTTGACTCACCCTGTGCATTCCTTAGGTTAATCGGTCACTCTAAATTGTGCCAGTGTATGTTTGATTATGTGACAACAAACAAATAAACATTGTCCTCACCATGTTAAATTGTTGCATGGGGATGTTGGTGCAGGGATTTGGATCGCAGGGTTCTGACTGTGCTTCTAATTTCTAAATGACGGAAGACTCCAAAGTGTTTGTGGAGTTTGTGGAAACCATTACCATATTGTCCAAATGGCAACACATGCTCATTATTTCTTAGAGAAAGCTACCCTTCAGTTCAGTACCTTTTTTACCTTGGTTTGTAAGGTGTGTAGAGCTGTTGCTTTAAAAATACAATTCACTTCAGTTTAACAATGGCTGTGTTAGAATCTGATTTATTGACCACTTTCGGTTGTTTTGATAGGTGACATTTTCTTTTCACTGTCGCCCGTATCTAGCGCTAGTTTGTGAAGATCTCAGACGAACATCAGTTTGACACCAAAATGCAGTGTTCGTTCAGTGACATGGGAGGCTTTCTGTATGCATTTACATCATTTAGCAGGTGACCTAAAAGGTCTTACACCTGGTACAATATTAAGATGTACAATCCAATCAACTAAGGTTAACTGCAGCCTTTAGCCCTTAGCCTTTCTGATCAGTAGTCTAGTATCTTAACCTCTAGACCACCTTTGCCTTTTGCAGACATGGCATTGATAAAAGCCTTAGTTTTCAATAGCAATGTTAACTTATCTGTGCAAGCAGTTGTTTTGGAAGATTTGTGAAGGAGGATACCAATTTATAATCCGCATTGCTAAAAAAGTATGTTGAGGTTGGATTGTACTGGAACATGTTACTACACACTGGCCAACTGCATCCTGGCTAACCTATTTTACCTGACCACTTTTAAATGCCCATGCGTTTTGCAAAGCTGCTACTCCAAGGGTAGGTGTTGACTATTTAGACTGGGGTCGCATTGTTACATATCATTTGATACAGATACATTTTCAGTATTTCATTTAAAAGTAGCCTAGATCAGAAAAGAGAAGGTCTGGTTGAATGTGCTTTTTGATATACAAATGTCTGTCACGTATGAGGGGGGAAGCAGAATTGGCCCACTTTTATCTGCAGTGTGAAGATAGCGTGGCAATGGATGGTTTTTGACATTATTCCTGTAACAAAAACAATGTCCTTGTGTCTGAAAACTTGAACTTTAAAACACTGTATCGCTATGATACACTATGGCAGCGGTGTGCAGTCTGGTAGTTCTAACCCTTCAGAAAGTGTATATAAAATGTTTTATAATTACTAAAGTTTTTAAATGATAAACACTAAATGTTAATCTTCCAATTCAAAATACTCCTTTGCGTTTTCATGCTTGCTATGTGATACGTATCTGTCTGAAAATGCTACTAACCAATAAAAAAACTGCTCATAACTACAGAATAACTTCTGTCTACATACCTGCATGCCCCTTCTGATGATATTTTGAGGGCGACTGGTAGCGAGTCAGTTAACAGACAGACAAGAAGTCTGACTAATCAGATTTAGGATTGTCACTTAGGGGACTGGCCCATAGCTGTCTACCCCTTCTTGGCATACTGAAGAAGGTGCTACATATTTGTCATTCATAAATAAATAACCGTCTATCCTTATGCAAATTTGGCTAACTAATGTGAAGTGGTAATTTGCAAGGAAGCATGCAATAATTCAGCAGTGTCAGTCAAGTCTACCTACAAAGTACTAGACCATTACATGGCAAAGGAGCCGGTTCAAATAAGCCGGTTAGTAACGAGTTTGGTTTTTACTTAATGTCTTGGCTGCCCTGGCATACTGTGCATAAGAAATGGGGTGATCCTACTTTGCTGAACAGTTGTACTTGTAGGATTCTTGTATTATACTGAACATGTTATACAGTAAACAAAGTTGTTAAAAACAGGAAAATATTGTGCTCTTTCATACATGCTGCTTGTATCATTGTGTGCTGTTTTGAATTTGTTTTTGGCCTTTTTGAGATTAGTCCAGGTTTACAGCTAACTGACATGTCTGCATATTAGCTGTAAAAAATATCTCTTTGTGGTAGACATGTAGCCTTAAAAATGGTGTGTCTAGCTGTCAATCAGCATGGTACCTAATCTTAGGTTGACCAAATATCACTATTTCATACATGTTCCATGTGAGAGTAATGAGGAACAGTGGCAGGGAATACAATCTATTCCTGTAAAGTCTGCATTCTGTAAACTAATTGAGCTAAAGATGGATCAATTCTGGTAGTTATTGGATGTGAAAATGCTGGAAATGTAAATGCTGGAAATGTAACTCATTTAATATACTAATATTTCAATGATCAACCTTTCCTACCATATTAAAATTTAAAATCCAAAATAAGTGAGTTTTGCAAAAGTCAGAGTAGTGCATATGGAAGTCTGCACATGTGACATCTACCACAATGTTCACTGATATCAAAGTCAGAATAGCTGTAGTGGCCTTAAGCAAAACCAGTAATCCTCAACTTAAGCTGTTTTTGGATTGGTTTCTGCCTGTTTTGTAAGTGGATAAAAGCTATTGCCAAATGAATAAATGTAAATAATCCTCCACACTATTGCAACATACCTCAGCCACTCTGACCTGTTTCATGCCCTTAAAAGATTGAACTAACCACTATAACAACATATCCACTGTGCAAAAACTCCTTAGCTGTGTGGATTGGATTCTGTTTTGCTCTTGAGTGCATTGGAAAAAAGTCTGCCAAATGGGTATGTAAACTGGACAGTACGTTGGTTTTCTGTTCTTGTTTTATTTCAGGTCCAAAACAATGAAGTAAAGAGCCAAAACAACAGAATCATGCCAAGTATGGTCGTTTATGGACTGTGTATTGCACTCATAACAGCACTGTTGCTCATAACATTTTTCTGATATCAAGCTTAATGAAACTGGAAAATACACGGAATCTAAGACAATCTGCTATTCACAATCTCGTCAGGTCATCCAGATTTTTCTCCTGTCATATGGAATCTCATCTTTAGCTCACCTGAAAGGTTTTCAGTGGTCAGGGTACTATAACGGCCATGTCAAAAGTTTTTTTGCAGTATTTATAAACCTTTTGGTTGTCCTGCTGGAAATCAAGTTACGAACAAGCTGTAGATTTTTGTCAGAGGAGACTAGAGAGGAAAATCATGCATTTAATGGTGATCATGTTGCCATGTACCTTAACATTAATATGGATTAAAAATAATCCTGCAATACACTCCAGTCTCTTTTACAGTTATGGTTCTATTGTTTTCTGTGTAACCACATTCCCCAAACACCACTTTTGGTGTTTCTAATAAGGTTTATTTGTTGGCTTTTCTGACCATGGTACCAAGTTTTGGACACTCTGAGTTTTGCTTAGATTAAATAAACTGCTTTCTTTTTGCCCGTTTTTTAATTTGAAAAAAAATGTCTAATTGTAGATTTATAAACCTGGTGACAAAAATGTTCGCAAGTCTTCTACATATTTTTGCATCTCTAGGGGGTGATACTTGTGTCATTTTCCAGGCAGCTTTGTTACAGCTCTGTTCATTTAAACTTCTTAATTATTGCCCTAACAGTGGGTATTTTAGTGTGTGCAGTTATTTTTTCATTCTAAGGGATTATCTGCATAGCAGGTCATAGCACTTACAGTAGCTCAGTATGGGATTTGAAATATGGTTTAATTTTTCTTTAGGCCATTTGAAACCAGATAAATAATTCACATAGCATAGATGCTCATTTATTTACTAGCACTTGGGGTTGTAAGTGACTTATTATATAAACATAATTAATTTTTAGCAATAGGTTGGTGCAGAGGCATTGGGCTAATCCATTACTGAGGGACCCAAGATCGAGTCCCAGCAATGTCTTCCAGTTTGGTCATATTTGCAGGCGCTATGGGCTGTGTTTGAGGGAGGGGAGGCCAGTCAGGGGATCGACTCGGCATTGCCCAGTTATCCATTATCATCTGCTTAATCCACATGGGGTCACGGGCCAGCCGGTGCCCACTCAGCAACTCTGGGGTGCCAATCAATTGTAGGACACACCCTAAGAAGTACTTTTCAGAGACACCAGTTAACCTAACATGCATGTCTTTGGACTGTGGAAGGAAACCGGATTGTGGAAGGAGGACCCAGGCTGCTCCACCCTGGGATTGAACCTGGGACCTTCTTGCTGTGAGGCAGTGGTTCTACCCACCGAGCCACTGGGCATAGCACATATATGTGATAAATTGTATATGCAATATAATTCTATTCTTCTTTCAAATAATAATGATATTTTTATGGTGCTTATGTGCTGTCCATGCCCTTTGTTAGACTCTTTAAAAATACTGTAGAGTTAATTGAGTCAACTTTTCACTTTCATTTTACAACGCTGATTGTAGATAGAAACCATAAACACCAACCTTGCACCATATTTCTCCTTGAAAAAGAAACAAAACAGCATTTAATTCCATTTTTGTTCCTGGCTTGGCATGGGTTTCAAAGAGGAACAACTCACTGGATCTGTTTACAGGTCGAAAATAACAAATTTGCAATAGACATTACTCTTCATTAATCTTGGCAGTGCCTTTTTTTCCTTTTTTTTTAATGCATATTTTGGCGTTCTCTTTGCAACATGTCAGAAACTTTTGAACATACTGAAATGAAAACCATTCTGTTTCATTTGTGCATCATGTGCGTAAATGAAAGCGGGTATTTGAGGCCATGCTCAAATTTCCTGTAACAAACAAAATCAAAACAGCTTTAGTGCAAACACACAGACATTATAAGCACGGGGGCTCAAACATGTAGTAATAATCTCCTCCAGGTCTCTATATTGTGCACATTTAAATGTGTATTGTTAAATCTGTTTCAGATCTGTGCTTCAGTGTTCTCTGCATGATGGAAGTCATAGGCCTTTAGTTTAATGGTAGTTACGGCAGTCAAAAAAGCATTGTGCATTTTGGGTTGTGTGAAAATATTGCGTGAGTCAAAGTAAGAATAGATTGTTTTGAATATTTAAATATCATGTGGTGGAAGGTTTTGGTGCTGAACTTCAAGCCACTGGTTCTAGCCAAGGGGGAGCACTGTAGGGATCTTATTCTAATACTTATTGAGACTTATTGGGAAGCCACAAAGAGGAAGGACCTTCCTAAATCAATATTTTGTATCGTTGTAAATGCAGTATTGTTCTTCATACATATTCAGATATTAGGTAAAAGTTCACTGGGAGATTTTTCCACAGTAAACCCCAAATAGATAGATAAATTGTGTTCGCAATGTGCTACATTGGGGTTGCAATAATAACCCAGAGCAAGCATGCCTATCGGATGTACTGATGGTGGAAAAAGTAACAATAGGACAACTTTCAAAATGACGGGTGCCAACAGTGGGGAACCTACATTGGGGTGTAACAACAATGAGACACCTAATTTGCCCTCTAAGGCTGAGATGTTCTGGCAAATCTTACAGACTCAACTAAACCTTCTACTACATATTGGTCTTGGTTAACTAAATATTAACCTTATTTTTTTTAATACAACTCATTGTTATTCTATCATAATATACTGAAATGAGGTACTAATACATTTCAGCTCTCTTCTAATTATTGTTTAACTAATTGCAATAAAATGTATTTAAATGCAAGTGGCTTTAGTTATTTTATTGTGGGACTGGCTTAAAGCACTTGCTTTTTTTCCCTAATCTTCTACAGTTTCACATTTACATTTATGTCATTTAGCAGACGTCCTTATCCAGAGCAGCTTATAATTACTACAGTCTTGCACTCCAAACAGTGGGTTAAGGGCCTTGCTCAGGGACCCAACTGTGGCAGAGGTGGGATTTGAATCCTGAACCTTCTGATCCATAGTCCAGTACCTTAACTACTAAGCCACCACAGTCCCACTTCTCAACTGTTCTAATCTTACTTTCTCTGTAATCTTTTTTTTATTTCATTTGCAGAAAGTAGTGTTAGAATTGACCTTTGTTTGATCTACTTTTGTACCCATGTAGACAGCGGGCATGAGCATGTCAGAACTGAAGTTATGATGGTATAAGTTTGTCTGGCCTGTTGGGACCTTAGATGAGACTGTTTAGATGGGGCACTATTATGCACTGTGGAAAAGAGACTAACCAGTGAAGCGATGCTCTGCTGGAAACAGAGGGCTTTTGTCTGGACATTTATGTGGATGTTCATTTGACACTATTTAAACATTATGGACCAGGTAGTTTCAACGTTTTGGCTGATTGGTGTAAATTTACATGTAGTCATTTGCCGGATATTCTTATCTATAACCATTTATCTAGAATAACAATGTTATTGACTTTAATGCTAGGGTAAGGACATTTTGCAGTTAGTACTGTAATGTAATTTAAATGTCTTTCTAAAATGTCCATTGTAAATGTGTTTCAGTTCAGTGAGCTTTCAGCTTGTATCTTGGCACAGAAAGATATTGAAAGTACTTAGTAATTGCAAATACATTAAGTTGGCTTGAGTGTGCCTTTAATAAGTGACTTTAACAATAGACTGTTTGTTCCCCACAAACAGATTAAAGTTGTTCCTCATGTAACCAAGACCAAGACAGAATACAACTAGGCTCACATAAGGCCTATGTTGCATATAGTCCCTGGTTAAATGTCTTTATCCTGAAATGAAATTGCTTTTCTGACAGAAATGATGCTAGTAACTCTACTTCTGCTTTTCACTCTTTATGCATAATATAAGTATTTTGCTTTTCTTAATGCATTTGTATATGTTTTTTGTATTATTTGGATTGAAATAGAGGTAAAATGGGGGAAGGTTTCTATTGCAGCATGAAAAATTTATTCATCTGCACCTCGCCTGAACTGCCATCTTACAAAATTCAGTTGTTTACATACTGCAGAGCCTTTCGTGTGGATTGTGCAAGTGAGGCCGAATTGCCAAAAAGTGCAAGTCATGTGCAGCACATACACTCCTTCTCTTCTTCTTACTGTGAGTCGACTGAATGGCTGCCTGTGTTTCTCTGCTCATTATTATTTGCGGTTGGTCAAGTGGTAATGACAGGCAGTCGTTAAAGACCTGATTTGTTAGGTATGACATTTTGGTTGATGGACCAAAAATGACAGGCTGTAAATACTGATTAAATGTATTTTTAGGTCTATTTTCCAGATATGGCTTTAAGCGCTATGAAATATTCATGGTATGATAACTGTAAACCCAGTGTTGCGGTTTTTAACGAATCACAGTATTTAATTTCAGCTTGAACTATGTGTTTATAGAATATTATTTATGTAGTTTTTAGTTGAGTATAAATGCAGGATCTGTGACAATTGAGCCAGATGCTAGAAATGAGGATCTGGGTTCGAATTCCAGGCTGGGCCTGAAACATAAAAGTCTGGGATAGTATCTGGGTCCTGACCAGGATTACTGGGGGTAAAAGTAACACAATGCTTTGTAGTCAGGCTACAGCTTTTATAACAGTGTAAATTTGATGTGCCCTTAAAAGAACTCAACACACAACCATTAATGTCTACACCACTGGCAACAAAAGTCAGTACACCTCTAAATGAAAATGGATACATTTTGCCCAATTAGTAAACCTACATAAAAATGGCCTAGGATATAAGAAGATTACCAAAACCCTGAAAGTGAGCTGTAGCACAGTAGTCAAGATCATACTGTGCTGTAATAGAACAGGTTCCACTCAGAACAGGCCATGGCATGGTGAACCAGAGAAACTGAATGTGTGTGCTCAGCATCATATCTAGAAGTTGGCTTTTGATAAAATATGTATGAAAGCCAGTATTGCTGCAGAGGTTAAAGAGGTGGGGGGTCAACCTGTCAGGGCTTAGATCATGCGCTGTACAGACATGCAGACTAAGAACATGGATTACTGGAACCATTCTTTGTGGTCTGATGTGACCAAGATAAACGTATTTCTTTCAGATCAAAGTGAAAAGCTCGAAGATTAAATCTATGGGTAAATGAAATGTTTTGTTAAATGTCTTAATTTTTGTGCGTAATGTAGTACATTTAATCAACCCACAGATTATATAAAGTATACTTTTAACCTGTACATTGAAATACACAGCTGTACAGTATATTTGAATGTATGACATACAGTCCCCTTCCTCATTTCCTGTTTTTTTTGCATGTTTGTCACACTTAAGTGTTTCGGAACATCAAACTAATTTAAATACTAGACAAAGACAACACAAGTAAACACAAAATGCAATTTGTAAATGAAGATGTTTATTATTAAGGGAGAAAAAAATCCAAAC
>JAVSBV010177739.1:0-13413 GCA_033117975.1 Parotocinclus spilosoma | reverse complement strand
GCGAGTGTGTGCATGTGTGTGTGATTGTGTGGGTGTGAGTTTGTGTGTGTATGTGTATGTGTATGTGTATGTATGTGTATGTGTATGTGTATGTGTGTGTGTGTGTGTGTGTGTGTGTGTGTGTGTGTGTGTGTGTATACCATACCATTCCATTACTCCATTATATTCATGCCTTTTTTTCATTGATCTGGCAACTTAAATGTACGTCTTTCGTGTCTGTGATCCACAGATAGCCGAGAGCTCGAAGGTTTGGGGTGAGGTTCCGTTTCCGGAGGATCTGGAGGCGATTAAGCTGAGACCACAGCGCTACCTCGATGATGATGAAGACTTCACGGCTGACGAAGCTTCGGGAGGTAATTAATTCTGTCAACTTAATTATTATAACCTCAACACCCAATCAACACCCAATAGCTGGTAAACGACTGGTTTTATTTCATCCTGGCCTCGAGTCCAGACAGGCCCTTAACGGGCTGGGTCTGAGGGAGGGGAGGTCGGATTTGTTTACTAGTGATCACTTCAGTTGGATTTCCTAACCTGGAGTGGTCGTCTAGTCTGGCTGTTTTATTATATTTGGCTTTATATGGCCTGTTCTTCCATTGACTGCGATGCGGGATCTGGCAACCCCAGAATTAAACTGAATACGAGGAGGACTTTTCTTCTTTAATATTTAGTTTTAATTATTATTGAACATATTATCGACCGGTTGCAGTGTAGATAAGAATTAAGCGTCGTTGTGTTTTTTTTGCTCTGCAGATTTTAACAGTGGAGAGGACGGAAGCACCCCTGAACCTGAGACTTCGGTCGAACCTACGACGACAAGTACAGACTCGCTCTTCTTCTTCTTCTTCTTCTTCTTCTCTTCTCTTTTCTTTCTCAGCAGGAGCTTTGAGTCGGATTTCTTATAGGCTTATAGGTTAAAATTAGAATGGACTGCTTGCTAAGTGGAACCCATTCCAAACTCTGTGGTGGCACAACAGCCAAGGTAATGGACTGGTCGCCCCCCAGCTCTGCTCTGCCGAGGTCCCAATATCTCAAATCCTCAACATTACTTCATTTAATTGTTCTTTTTTACTTAATTTTACTATTAATACAAACATCTAATCCACTCATGGAGGTCGGGTCCATTTTTGAGTCTTGGTTCCTCCCAAACGTTTCTTCCTTCTACTTTCAGGGAGTTTTTTCCTTGCCACTGTCGCCCTAGGCTTGCTCAATATGGGATTGGCCTTTTAAAAATAGATTTTAAAGCAGATTTTAGACGATGTGCCTCCAGGGATCCTCCCACTAAGGAATCTATTTTGTTACTTATTTTAGTACTGACTTAAATATTATTATTGATTTAAATTATATTATTTACTTAAAGGTATTTTAAAGTAATAGTAAAATTAAGTATTTATTTAACTAACATCTAGGCCACCATGGAGGTCGGGTCCCTTTTTGAGTCTTGGTTCCTCCCAACGTTTCTTTCTTTTCACTTTCAGGGAGTTTTTTCCTTGCCACTGTCGCCCTAGGCTTGCTCAATATGGGATTGGCCTTTTAAAAATAGATTGTAAAGCAGATTTGAGACGATGTACGGCTGTAAATAGCTGGTAAACGACTGGTTTTTATTTCATCCTAACTTTGAGTCCAGACAGGCTCTTAACGGGCTGGGTCTGAGGGAGGGGAGGTCGGATTTGTTCACTAGTGATCACTTCAGTTGGATTTCCTAACCTGGAGTGGTCGTCTAGTCTGGCTGTTTTATTATTTTTGGTTTTATATGACCTGTTCTTCCATTGACTGCGATGCGAGATCTGGCAACCCGGGGATTAAAGGTGAAACTGAATTAAAGGAGGGATTTGCTTCTTTAATATTTCGTTTTTGATGTTTATTAGATGTATTTCTTTGAGATTTAGCTCCCCTTTTTGAGTCTTGGTTCCTCCCAAGGTTTCTCCCTTTTTACTTTCAGGGATTTTCCTTGCCACTGTCGCCCTAGGCTTGCTCAATTTGGGATTGGTCTTTAAGATCATATAAGATTATAAAGCTGCTTTGAGAAAATACTCTGTTATAAAAAGAGCTATAGAAATAAATTGGACTTGAACTGACTCGATTCTGAACGAATCGATTTCATCCGAACAGCAAATCCAGTGATGATCTGCAAATCTCCTACGTTTAAGAAGTCATAACCTTGCCTGTTTTAATCCGATTTTAAAAATCATTTCTGTTTTCTAAAGCTTTCAGTCTCAGGTGTTTAGATGAAGTTTATTCGTTATTCGTTTGTAAGAACAGCCTGGTTTTTCCAGAGCCTCTCACTTATGACTGAGAACACTTTTAGGTATCTATAATCGTACCAGCGACTCCTCTTATCGTCAGTTTAATCCTCTTTGGAGAAGATATGAAGCCAGACTCCTGCAGCGCTGCTTTTTTCCCAGAGCTTATCTTGATGGAATTAGGAGGGCAGCATCTCCGGGTTATCTCTCACAAACCACTTTTAACTACAGGAAAGAAAAAAAAACTTATCTGAGCGAGCACAGGTGCACGGCGTCTGGTGTCTGGGTCCTTTTGGAATCTAAACTCACCCTCCCGAACCAGACCCCACAACTTTTTTTTTTTTTTTTTATATATATATTTTTATTAAATGGAAAAGCACAATAAATAATATACATTACAGGCCGTAACACAGAATTTTCCTTTTTTTTTTTTAATTTTGAATTTTTTTTTTAACCAAACCCCACAACTTTTTGACTGCGATTCTTATTAGTTATATAATGGTTTCCGTAATATTTATAGATTTAGGCCAGACTTTTTTAATTGTTTGTTCCTTGGAACAGAAGAATCTACTGAGGAGGGAGGAAAAAAAATAAAAATACATTTTTATTTTTCAGCACTTTTCAATTTCTCGAGGACTATGTGGAATAGCAATAAAAGGAAGGAGGAACAAATAAAAATATTTTTTTTAAATTTAAAAATAAAGTTTAGTTAATCTATAATTAAATTAAAGTGAATCTGAAAAAAAAATAAATTATGTACAGAACGATACCGTTGGCTCTTCACTGGAGGCCAGAAAAAGCTAAAAATAAAATAAAAAAAATGTATTTGAATTTTAACCATTAGTACTGTGGCGGATCCGCAAAATACCCTATATATATATATATATATATATATATATTTGGAATTCTTCAAATATGATCGTCGGCGGATCCGCGAAACAAGCAATAAAAGAAGTCTGGCCTAAGCACTCGTGCACAAGAAACCATGTACTTGCACACATATACATAAGAAAACAATACACAAATAAACTCACACACGTAACTATGAAGACTGTATTTGAATAGTATAACATATCAAATCAAAGTTCCAACTCTCATCTCTCTCACCCATAAACAAAAAAAGTTACAACATAACATTACAGAGGTACATTTTTGTTTTACATTTGTTGGAAATTGTATGTAATTTTTCTTGTTTAAAGTTGTGTCTGTTTAACATTAAAAACATGTTAAAACATGTCCAACTGTAATGAAGCCCCAACCATCCTCCATGACTGCATGTGAGGCCTGATTAGAGGTTTAATCTATACATTGTTAGGGGTGTGCTCTGGGAAGGTCTTCATTCACCCATAGCTGTACTCTCAGCTGTTTTTGTGTGCCTGTTGTGTGTGTTCTTAACCGGTGGCAGACCCAATGGCAGCATCTTGTCGCAGCAATGAGGTAATGCAGGAGCCACGCCTCCCTGTGGCTTGGAGCACAGATAATTGCGGCTTAGTTGCCTTCAATTCACTTCAGATTGCATGATCACTAGTAGCCTAGCCACCGTTGCTATTGCTTAGTTGTGCTTACCATTTCTTTTTTGTTTTCTCTCTGTAGATCACTGCTGCATCATCTCGCCGAGCCTGTTCCGGCATTTCCCTTCCAGCACCATGCCTACATGCTGACTTAGACGCCACAATGTGCTTCGTCCCAATGGATCTGATTCCGAATCAATGAGCACGAGCACCTTGTGCACTCACTCACTTTGTATAAACAACTGCACTTTGTAAATAACGCACCATTTGCACCTACTTCCCAGTCCTGTTTCTTGTGTGTTACACTGCCCTTTGGTTCACCCACAAGGCTCTGCCTCAGGTCGATCATAACAGAACAAAGCCATCATACTGAACAAGCAGTGGGACACAATTCACGATGTCGGATGAGCCGACCCACTTACCCCCAGGATCCCTGGATCCTGGCTATATAAGCCAATGAGCCGTGTTGGGATGCCATGAGCAACAGCTCAAGGAACTGCTGTTCCAACGACTCCCAGTCAGTCTCTTAATAAGCCATGGAGTTTGGGATAGTAGCCTCAGATGCAAGGTGAAACAACATGGCACTCAAGGGTGCTTTTCACATGAGTCGTAGTGAGACCCTTAAGAATGAGCTGGTGGCCCAAGCCAACAGACCCCCGAATCTGCAGGGGCTGGTCAGGACAGCGATCCTCCGGATCCCAACTCACCCGAACTCATGGAACTCAGCCGCAGTTGCATTCCCATGGCAAAATCAGCGGAGGAGAGTACTCCTGATGGACACCACCTCGAATCTGAACCAGCCAGCCACTGAATTAAGGATCCTACCTGCAGCTGTAAAGATCCAGACAGGATCCCTCATCGATTAATTTCTCTGAATCATAGAAACCACTACTCCTCCCAGGTACTCTCCAGCTGAATTCGGGGCCCATCTTGGTGACAGACACAGTCATAGGCCACCACTGATAGACCAACCCTAGTTACTTGTCTGGGCAGTCAGTCTGGTTATCAAGCCAAAACATTCTTCTCAAGACCGAGTCTAGTAAGCTCGCCCCCTCTTCAACGGGCCGTACAAGATCAGGGTGTACCCTGGGATGGGCTTCATACACCCCTAGCTCTACTCTCAGCTGTTTGTGTGTTCACATGCCTTCCTGTGGAACTTCCAATGGATTGTGGCAGCCGATGACTATGCTTACCTGACGGCCATCAATCAGCGTGCTTTACTTGAGGAGAGGCTTGGAGCATGGCTGATTGTAACTTTGTTGCCTTCTCTTTGCCCCAGTTTGCATTATCGCTATTAGCCTATCCAACGTTGCTATTGCTTCGCTTTTCTTACCAATGCGTTTATGCTTGTTCTTCGTAGATCACCGACGCGTTATCTTGCAAAGCCGCTTCCAGGATTACCAGTCCAGCGCAACTCGGCTCGGATTATGAATCACGCCACTCACAAGCACTGTCCTCTGTGTGTTACACTGCGCTTCAGTTCAACCCTGATTCTCTGCCTCAACCCAATCATAACACACATTGTAACATTCAGAACTTACAAGTAAATAGTAATAAAATGATGCTATTAATTTATTGCACTTTTGTCACCACATAAGATGCATATTGATGTTGTGCCTTAGTTGCTGCTACACTGATTAAAGTAACTGCAAAGTACATGTTCTGAAAAAGATGGTTCCAAAAGCAGAAGGAAGGAATGTTGCGTTGCAACATATTTCCTGAATATAGAGATTTGAAATGGAATTGTCCAGTCTTCACAGTCTCCAGTTATAATTCCATTCTGAATTCCACACTTGTTTCCAGACATTTTGCTTTTTGTTTTGCTATACTGTTTTTAATGTACAGTTGTCGGGAACTGAAAAAATCTATACAGGTTTATTTACTATATACAATGCATATAGACAAAGATTTGTGAATACCAAAAAGATACCTCCTAAAACATGAGCACTGGTATAAAGTGTACCCAACAGCCTTCACACTCATGAGAAGGTATTCCAGTAAATTTAAGATGAAGACTTTGAGGTTGGACACTGATATGGAACTCTCAGAATTCCAGTTCACCTCAAATGTGTCTAATGGAGGGAAAGTCAGGTCTTTGTTTAAGTCAGTAATGCTATCGATTACATTTGTCAAAACATTTCTTTATGGATGTTGCTTTAGGTGGGCAGGAACAAAAGTTGATTAACTAATTTTTTGGGGAGATGGAAACCATACTGAGAGTCACCGAGGAGTTCAGGTATAACCTATTGTAATACCACTGTTTGTCTATTCAGATTTCATGCACGTATGTTTCATATCATTAATCTATTAGCAGTAAGTGTGACTGTAATAACAGATCAGTCATTAGAAAGGATGTCCACAAACCTTTGAATACACAGTGTATGTTTGAAAAAATTCTATAGTGAATAAATATTGTGTCTTCATATATAATTTTACATAACACAAAAGTAAAACGAATGCAACTTGATGAAGCAATTGGTAACTTATTGGTGTAGCACCCAGCACTAATAAGGTTTAGACTTTCTATGAGTTTTTCTAAACCTCATGTATGAGCATTTAGGATGCGGTCTCAGTAAGAGGAAGAAGACAATTTACTTTATTACCTTGAAATGAGTCTGTCCAAATGCTTCCAACTCAACAATGAAGATGTTGCCAGTGGACTTTCAGCACTGCAAATGATATGCCTGTTTCCGTTCTTGTCATTTACCCAAATATCCCGCAAAAGTCCATTAGACTCTGACTGGTCCAAATAATCTCAATGATAGAGGAAATTCCAGGTTCCCACCGCACAAATTAAAGTGGAAGTTTCCAAATGAAAAGATTTCAGCACCTCTTGTTCTTTAGTGTATTAAATACTCTCTGGTTCTTGGTTTTAAAGGCCATGACGAACTGCTGTGGTCCGATTACGCCGTGACCCTCGTCATCAGTCTGGCCCATGAAGATGTAGTTTAAGCCTAGTGACAGCACACAGAGAAAGCCTGAATGCAGTGGCGGAACGGCAGAGACATTCAGGAATGGTATTCATCAGCACCTTAAATACGCTCGCTCCATATGCTTATACATAGTGATATGAGAATCCTTACAGTAACCAACTGAAAATCTACCACTTACTTCATTGATTGATTGATTGATTTTTTTCCAATTTGTAGCCAATTCTATTCTGTGAATTGTCTCACACTCTGGTGTACAACAGCTACCAGGTTCGGAAGCACTAAAGCAAGGTATATATATATGACTATTATGTTCGCACTCCAAAACCTACAGCCTTCATCCTGAGTCGTACTAGGATTGCCCTGAAAGTACTGAAAGTTACAACTGGTTTGTACTTCAGTGTAGTATATGAAATGTAATGGAAACTATATTTAGCATATAACTATAGTTAGCACTTTACAATGTTAAATATTTTTATTTATTTTAATATTACAAGTTTAAAATACTAAGCAGGTTTCCAGTTACACGGCACTTAGCTTCCTATTGTTAGGTATACTTTTGACTTACCATGACCCATGAAGCATTTACTGATTATGACTGAAAGGAATACTAAATGTCATTTCACTAGAAGCGGAACATATAGGAATGATTATATGATTTGTTCTGTAACCATTATTTAATTGAATCATCTTTAGTAAGGGCTTTATTCAGATATGTGATGCTCTGGGTCCAAAGCCTATCATTTAAATCCTGGACATAAAGCTTTACAGGACCTCACCCAATTTAGTGACACTAATCCACTTCCTAGCAAGTTTCTGAGAAGACGGAAGAAACCAAAGCATGTTTGCAATTATGTAATTATGTATGCAATAAATATAATATTTGTAGAATTTTTAGCATGGCTTACTGGTTTGTTGCGTAATGTTTTTTTGGAGCAGCAGAATTAAGTGCCAGCAGATGTTCTTATTTGCCTTCATACGGTAGCTTTAGGACTGAAATTCTCTCTTGTTGACAGAGTTACCGCTGTCCCGTTGTGCCACTTAGAAACCCAAGCTATTTTTGGAATCTACTTTCTGAGAGTGCATTGTGCTGCTTACCTTATGCTCCCATCAAGCATATTTGATGTTGTAGTGGTTTAAAGTCAAACTCTAAAATACATCTTTAGCATGTTATAAAACTTACTGGTTAGATCTAATTTTGTTTCTACAGCATTTCAAGATTATATATTTTATCATTTAGTCCCCATTACAACTGAAATAGTCTAAGTAAACACTACATTTAAGGCTGACCAAATAGTTACCAGTCCAAAACCACATGACTTGTAAGGAAAAAAAAACATGCTTTATAAATGCAGAACTGTGGTTGTCTGTGAGACAGTAAGATAGTCTGCTGACTAAGTTTAATTTGTAAAATGCCTTTGGCAGACTTACCTCGCCTGACAGAAGGACATTTCTTGCACAGGATGATGATTTTTGTGCTCATGGTTTTGCCAGCTTGCTGGATGGCGAGGTTTCCCTCTTTATAGATGTTAATGATGGAGACTGTGGTGTGCATGTTTCCCCCACGTGCCACTGCTGTGATAATCGTACCTGTGATGACTAAGATATAATAAATAAAAATAATAAACATAGTAAACTTAACAACTGGTTAAGTTTTATAATCTTTATAAAGAACATTATATTACTTTTACTCCAAATCAAAATGGCAGCACATCTGTGTGTGCTAGCGTGTGCTTCTAAAGGCTGTGGGAACATGGACGTTTATGGTTTGTTTTCACTTTTCACTTTTACTTTGTACATTTTCCAGGACTTAATTAATTTTAGATGTTTAGTTGGTAATATGACACTTATAACACATAATTGTATTGTTCCTTCAAGCTATGTATTTATCTGAACATACACACTCAAATAAAAACACACTGTAATATATTAAAGTCTAGGGGTTTAATTAACATAGTGTTAATGATCTCAGGAAATGTTGAATCCTAAACCAGATGCCAGTTTATCCTTTGATAAACCTGCTGATTTCAAATCAAGAAATGGTCTTGGTTTTATTTATTTGAACATTTGGAGTTTATTTGCAAGAATGGATATGGTTTGTATTTGGGCACACACCACTGATACTGACATTATTGCATTGTCTGAATCATGGTTAACTAAATCTGTATAGAACAAGGAGGTATCCATCAATGGTTACAATATTTATAGACCTGGCAGACTGAAAAGAGGTGGTGGCATTGTCATTGACGTAAAACCAAAGTTTCAGCCAAATATGCTTTTGTCCAAGTCTGTGATGAAACAGTTGAATTTCCAGAGGTAGATTTACAAATTTAGGACACCCAACATATGACTGTACTTGGCTGCTCCAGAACAATATCAGTTACTAATAAAACTCTTTCTGCTTGTTGGACTGAATGCAAAGGATCTTATAATTATGGGTGATTTGAACTAGAACTGGGAATTCAGATCAGTTTAAAGCTCATTGTAATGCTACATTTATTTCAGTTTAGCAGTCCTACCAGATCAAACTCTAAAATTCCTAAGAATCCACCATTAATTAATATCATACTAACAAATGTTCAATTTATTTGTAAAGCGCATTTTTCCAATAGACATTGTCACAAAGCAGGTATGTTTATGTTTCTCATAAAGGCACTTCTGCCTCTGTGTTTTTAAATGACATTAGGGATCACTGTGTCACGTGTCACAATCTTGCCATCAAGATTCCTAAAGTTAAACCTTATATTACCATGAAAGAAGACATCAAGTATTTATCTGTAAAAGGTTTTATGTGATCCTCATCATTTTAATCTGAATATAATGCAATTACAGTTTTCTAAAAAAAAGTCGATAATCATGCTCCTTTTAAAAAAACAAACGCAATATAGCCTGGGCCAAAGAGTAGAAAACAGGTTCTAACTCTGACTGGCTCAGTTTCGGGAAGCTTCACAACATTAGAACAGTGGCTATAAAGAATGCCATGGCTTAGCATTTAAAAAAAAACTGAAAGATCAAATAAACGTAATAGCCTGTGGAAGTTTTGGAAGACTATTAAGTCATTGAATGGAGATAAACGTCATTCAGAGCTTCCACCTTGTATCATGGAACACTTTCAAGTTATCTCTGATAGATCTGAGATGCTTGACTGCTTTAATTGGCATTTTATTGCTTCAAGTTCCATTTTGTTCCATCTCTTCCACAGCATAAATGCTCTTCTTCTTATTTCCCTAACAGTCATTTTTCAGTGGCCCACCCTTTTTTTATTTTAATCTCTTACCAGTTTTAGATGCGTCTAATGCTATCAGAGAGTTATTATTAGAAAAAAGAAAAGTTTTAGAAAAATAGCTGTTGATTTTATCACTCCCACTTTAAAGTACGGTAAATTCTTTCCTTGGGTTCTAATATTTTTTTATAAATCCGTTTATGTAGTCCCCCAATTCAAAGGTGATGACCAAATGGAAATGAATAAGTTGTCTGTATTGGACAAGGTTCTGAAGTAAACAACTGAAAGATTTTTTTAATTATCAATAACGTTTTATTTAATTTTCTGGCTTAAGAAGTAAGCACAGTACTGCTATGCTGATAACATAAAATGTTGTGATGCTCCTACCAAACATAGTGCTCTTGACAAGCTTCATGAATCTTTTAATGTGGTGCAGTCCACACAGTGTAAAATGCTGAGAAATCAAATTAATGTAAGTTTATAAAGTCTGAACCACAGGTCTTTCCGTCCATCATTACATATAAAGGCAGATTCACGAGGTAGTTTCACAGTACAATACTTAGGTTTTATTATAGATAATGAACCATCTTTTAAGTATTGAAGAAATTAAAGTTTTTATAAGGTATTTAGGTATTTTAGAATTGCTTCTTTTGAGGTTTGAAAACACCTTGTTGCTGCTACATTTTTGATGATCTTAGAGTTTGGTGATTTAATTTACATGAATGCATCTCTACAGGTATTGTATTTGGCAGATGGCATCTTACGGTTTATTATGAATCTTGTAGCTGTTAGCCACCATTGTGTTCTGTGTGCTCATGCTATCTTTCTGCAGACTTTACCACTGGTATAATCTCGTGTACAATGCAATTTTAAGTTCGCTTCCCTTTTATTTCCTGCCTTATATTGTTCCAAAATTCAGAGAATTATATCCAGAGGATCTAATTTAATTAACTATACCAAAAATTCAATGTGCAGCATCATTTAATGGGAACCAACTACAAAATGACTTAGTGACAGAGTTGGTCACTTTAAGTTCTTTTAAATTAATGCTAAAAATATGTGCATATTGTTGTAATTGATAGAAAAATTTCTTATTTTTTTTCTATGTTTCACAATTTTGTGCTGTAAAAATGCTTTGTGTCTTATGTATTCAAACATCTGTGTGTTGTTGTCATTCCTGGCCAGGACTCTTTTGAAAAAGAGATTTCAGAAGTTAGTAGTATTTATTAGTATTATACTTAGCCTAATATGAGCCAACAAATATGTGCAAAATCATTATTCATGTTATTTGAGTATGATTTCACAATATTGCATATGTGTTATGGAATGCCTGGCTGTAGTACCCCTACAAATGTTTGATGGGATCTAGTTTAGGGGCTCATACGAAATGCTAATAAATTGGATTTATTGTTATTCATTTATTTTTAAAGAGAAGCACTTTCAATAGTGAGGTTTCATTGAGTCAGGTATTTCTTGGTCTTCTAACATTTCTTTACTTATTAGAATCGGAGATTCAAAGCAAAACATTCAACTAAAAGCTAAATGCTAAAATCAGACACCAAATGTGTAGTCTTTCAATTAGTGACTACATTTGAGGTAAGGGGGAAATGTGTAAATGTTTTCTTTACCTAAATAATTCAACATTAATGTGTTAAGATTGTCTGGAATTAAACATTAGATGGAAGAGCTGGACTTTTTGTCCTTGTGTACATACTTGTGAAACCCATGACACTAAGTACCTGAACTTGTGTGTATAAGTGAAGATTTTCCACCACATTGCTCCAGACCTCCAGCAAGTTTTTTCATATGCAAATCAGTAAACTCAATGGAATATCATAATGAAATACCAGCCTGACCTTGTAAACACATCCTGGGTAGAATCATTTTGCAGTGAATCAACACATTCATTCACAACTAGTTTACTTTTGGTTAAGTGCAGCAGGCTAACACTGAGAGAACTGTGTTCGGAACACACAAATCCTACTGTGCAGCACAGTGAGGTAAAAAATTGTTTACAAAATGTCAACGATGCTTTTCAGCAGCTGAAAAAAAAAAAACCAGGACACTCAGAATAGTGCATATGTCACTTGTTAGATGGCTTTGATTCTTGGAAACTGTTTCTGGTTCTTGTGTCTTTACCAGTGCAGTGGCAAACACAAACCTCAGCATATGCAAATTTGTGGGCCAAAGTGTACGTAAAATGTCAGAAAGAAAATATTAGAAAAAGAGAAAGGTACCAGATTAGCTTCAGGTTATGAGGGTAAGGTAATGTGCCAATAATTGGAAGTACCATCAATGATAGAAAAATGTGTGAATGTATGTGTGGGAGAGAGAAATGGAGAGAGAAGCTGCTCACTTACCAAAGTTGCTGGAGCAGAAGTGTCTCTCAGGGCTTCCCATTCGCTGGCATTTTTGTTGACACAGTGCTGCAGAATACTTCAAAGCTGAAAAGGCAGAACAGAAATAGCACTGGCTTTGCCCTCACAACATGCCTTCAGTAAATTTTCTCTTTTTCCCCTCACAGTGGTTATATAAAATATTCATGAATTTGATAATTCTTCAACTTAATATGATATATTTAGAATAAATTAAATTTAATAAACTACTGCATTTTACAATTAGTTCTTTAGATAAATGATGACAACATAATTTACAAGCCTTGTTTTCTCATGGTTTCTAAACTGTCCCAATATGAGCAAATGAGTGTGAGGACATGCCCTGCAATAGACTGGCACCTCGTCCAGGACTGTTTCCCACTTTGTACCCTGCAGGATAGACCCCCTGTGACCCTAAACTGGATTAAGCAGGTGTGTAAAATGAAGGGATAAATTACTGAATGTCGGGCCCAACCAGCATTTTGGATTCGCCTACTGAATTCACAGATATATAACCTCCTAGATGCATGCATTTCCTGTTCCCATGCTTCCATAATTTTCCAATGGACCAATTAGGGAAATGCTGTTAAAAAGACATTAGCTAATACTCGTCTTTTATACACATAAATATTTCCATAAATACAGCCCACACACAACAAACAACATCCAGATTTTTAGGCAGTGTTGCTTCAAACTGCTTGTAGCTCCAGTGCAAAATCAAACAAGCAAATGTCAGACATCCTGTTATGCTGACTGCATTTTGGGCAAATGTAAACTTATTATGGTATGGAATGTTAACTACACAACACAATTTGTACACAGAGAGAAACATTGATGGTACAAATAGTTGATTTATGTAAAGTTCGGCACTGTGAATTGTGCTCACTGACAATGCTTTCTAGAAGTATTCCTGATCCCATTCTGTTATTTCCTTGACAGTGGCATTCCTGTTTGAGGTGCAGTGACGTTTAAGGACCTGGAGATCACGAGCATCCAGTACAGTTTTACGGCCTTGACCCTTACGCACAGCGATTGTTCCAGATTCTCTGAATCGTTTGATGATGTTATGCACGGTTGATGATGATAACTTAAAAGTCTTTGCTATTTTACGCTGGGTAACACCATTCTGGT
>JAVSBV010177728.1:0-13413 GCA_033117975.1 Parotocinclus spilosoma | reverse complement strand
TTCTTCCTACCATTTTAGGGAGTTTTTCCTTTCCACTGTCGCCCTAGGCTTGCTCAACTTGGGATTAGCTTTTTAAGGCAGTGCAATATTGTGAAGCTGCTTTGAGACAATGCTCTATTGTAAAAAGTGCTATATAAATAAACTTGAATAAATGAAACTTGAATGCGGGGTGCCAGGTGCCAGAGGTTTGCGGTGGGGGGTGGGGGGAGATCTTGTTGAGGGTTCAGGAGATTATCCCGGACCACACAGGGCTCTACTTATCTTAACGTAGAAGCCATTGTGTGATTCTACCCGTCCGCCATCTCCTCCAACCATTACTGTGACATCTGACCCAGTCTGAAGGCACCACGGATTCAAACCTAGGTCACTGGGTGGTGGACCATCAAACTGTCACTGAATCATCCAATAACTCCACTTGTTTCCGGTCATGGTTTTGAAGGTTCCTACGCCTATCCCTGGTGTAAATGTGCCCTGGAAGGGATACCAGTCCATTAGGGGCAGGGGTAGCTGTTGCCTCAGGCGTCCCCCAGGGCCTTAGACACAGCCTCATAGCATCGCTGAAGTCGGCAGGAAGGTGATGTCCCTGCTTCTGAACTTTTTTTTTAGGTCGAGATGAAGCTCTTTAAATAAACCACAATATTTGGGAAATATCTGTAAGCTGTGTGAATGAGACGAAAAAAAATCAACGACACTTTGCAACTACACAACAGCACTCAGTAGATTAGCACACTAGATGTCATCCATCTGACGGGGCGACAGGGGTAATAAAGGTCAAAGCTAATTACCTGTTATCCTTGTGTTTCATTAGCAATTCATTAACCCCACACCAGGTATGGTACATCAGCAGTTCTCGGACACACACACACACACAGACACACACACACAGACACACACACAGACACACACACACAGAAGGAAGGTGACAGAAGGTAGTGAAAAATCTGCCAGGTCTTTGTACCTCTGCCTTTCAAGTCTCCAAGGTTTAAACTGGGAGCTGATCTCAAACCAAACCCTGTAACTGAAAAATAATAGCTCGGACAGCCCTTTGTTTTGTTTTAGCACAAGGCTGCAGCTGGAAAAAAGTGACCTTTTGTAGCTTGCAATCAGAATCAGTGTGCATACTTTGTCTGTAATTAGATCAATGGCTGTGATTTGATTTTTAGCGAAAGGTAACAAATCAACCAGGGTTTTTTCCTTGCCCGAGGCCTCAGCTGTTCCGAGTGTGAATTTGCCACTTTTCCATCATGACATTGATAAATGCAAATTCTTAGTGAAGTAGAGGAGGGGTTGTTTTGCACAAATGATGATGCAGGAATATAAAAATGCTCGATTTACAGACAACGTCAGGGGAGGGAAGGTACCGTTCATTTAACGTGGTTTGTTATGCTGGTTAAAGCCTGTCCAGGAAAACATGGGACTTCGGTGCAAGCATGCCCTGGGTCTAAAGCCTGGAAGAGAATTTAGCCATAGTCACCGACAGGTCTCATAAATGGGTGACTGTGGTAGCGGGCCACTGCCGTTTTACCATCCATATTCCCATATCATGACTTAGAGTACAATAAAACTCCACCACAGTGGCCTCCTTTCCTCGCACAGCCAACTGCAAACCTGGGTCACCAATGTGGTGCCACAGTACTGCTGTTGTGCCACCCAGCACATATCATGAGTTAAGAGGACAAAGAGGCTCTACCACAGTTTATTTTAATAACAAAGCTTGCAGATGCCGGAACTGCTGTGGCTAAACTGGTAAAACAGTGGTGCCATATTAATGTGTGGTTTAAATGCAGTGCTGGAACAATAGTGAGGTAAATAATACTGAGTTACTGTATAATAATTATTCTATAATTACTGGGTCTGTGGTGGCCTAGTGGGTAAGACACTGGACTATGGACCAGAAGGTCCAGGGTTCAAATCCAACCTTTGCCAAGCTACCACAGTTAGGGGCCAGGCCCTTAACCCACAACTGCTCGGATTGTAAGATTGTATCAATTGTAAGTCGCTCTGGATAAGAGTGTCTGCTAAATAACGTAAACGTAAATGTAATACTGAGATTGTTCAAGGTCCAGACTCTGCTGCTGGTTCATCCACAATACTCTCCAAAAGAGTACCGTAGAACAGTAGGATCTTGTTGCTGAGCCCTGACAGCTATGAAATGCTGGGCTATCCAATGCCATCATCTCCAGCCATAGTTATCAAGCTTAAAATAGTTCCACAGAGCCCATAATTGCCCAGTCACTATGACATAGAGGGCATTAATCGGTCAGCCATTGAGAACACCCAGAATTGGAGTCTGTACATCCTGAGTGAATGTGCCCAAAGCTCTTTCTCAGCACAACGGCCTTGGAGATCCCCTTTAAGCTCCTTTTCGAGTGCAACAGTGCTCCTTTTTTCTGCTTTGTCGGACATGGCTGTGGGCTTTCAGGCACTGTATTCACAGCTGAATGAGTTTCAAGTCCAGTGTCAACCTCAGCAACTTCCTTTTTATGTGCTCTTTCTTTCTTTCCTTCTTTTCTTTTCCTCCTTCGGTTTCGGACTGACTTCCACAAACTGCCCATGTTCATTAATGGTGAAACGAGGATAGACAAGAAAGAAAGGATACTCTCTAAAGTAGGTCTTTTAAGACACAGATTGGAACGTAAAGTCTAGAGGGGCAGAGCTACCACTAAAGCTCTCCAGCTTCAATAGTGGCTTGAGAAAATCCACAGTGGAGAAGCCAGTTCTCATTTAGGTCCGGCGATGGAGAAAAAATACAATTCTGCACGTGCAATATCGTTTCCGTCACAACCTCAGCCAGGGGGCTAAGGGTAACACGTACCTAATGGCATATCCTTAAAAACGCCAGAGAAGAACAAATTACTTAAGCAAGCTTGTAATGAATGGAACAGCAGACGGCAGGCCGCCGTAATGTGCTCAGACAGCCGGCTGTAAAACCTAAAATCTTGTTGCCTTTTTTTTTCCCCTCGTCTTGCGTGAAGCAAAGCAATTCCTCCGGAGTCATTCCGGCACGCTGGGGCAGCAGGAGGGGGGTGAGCGCCTACAAGACCCGCATGTAAACAGAGGAAAATGAGTGAGCACGAGAGAGATCGAGAAGGAAAAACGACGTGGCGCAAAGGGCCAGCAGGGCTGACAAGCCTTTGATTTCCCAAAAGAGGGACGGGGCTGGCGTGCGAAAAAATGCCCAACCCCTGCAGTCGAAGGTGGGCGGGGGAGGCTAATCCGGTTTGTTCATCTTTGTGTATATGTCAAGAGACGTACATCGGGCCTTTAGTAATCATTTCTCTTTGCAATCCCCACTTCGGGTTTATCAGTTTACGTGGAGGAGAGGCAGATGGCTAGCCTGCCACATGAATGAAGTATTAGGAGCAAAAGAGACATGGGAGCCTCCAGTCTAGACCCTCATCGCTTATTTTGCTACCCCTTCAATTTCTGTACAGGTTGACTCAGTATGAATGGGCTATTGTCTTCATTATTTACTAAGCCTCTCAATCCATGAGTGGAGTGACTAAGCCAGGGAAATGCTCAGCATATTTTGGCATCTGTTGCAAAGAAGCAGGAGATAAGAACAGCAGAAGGGAACTCATTCTGAACGCAGGTACATGATTAAAGAGTAAAACACACTAACAAGTGGTTAGACTGAAACTCGGCAACAAAAGCAGGCTTCAATTGGAAAGGACGCTGGGCTGCTCTGTTCTTTGTGTTCTTTGGCACGGCGTTAGCAGAGGACGCCTTGTGTAACAGCGTTTCCTCAGCCTGCAAGAATGCAAATCCTCCTCCGGGATGGAACCTCACGTTTTATAGAGCCCGACTCCACAGAAGTGTAACTCGCAACCCTAACAATGTGCTGACCTTTTCCACAGAAAACTGGGCTGCTCCGGTCCGATAAATTCAGCTTCTCTGTTGGAACGGCGCTCTTTTTCCTAAGATCAGCTTACTCGTGATACGGCTCACAAACCCAGGACCCTTCGTCCTATAGATTAGCTGTGACTGATCTTTGCGAAGGTCAGTGCCCACAGCTGGCTTAGTTAGAAAGTAAGTAAGAAGAAAGCATCAAGAGATATATACCAAAGCCATGAGCGCATGGGGAGAAGGAGTCTTTTGGCAGGTTTATCAACTGAAGGCAAGATCTGCAGCAGTTGGCATAGATTCCTCTAGGTGTTATTAAATGGAGATTAGATTAGATGGAGGTACTGACTGGCTCTGAACAGCCCCTTTAACATTGTTACAGATATGCTAAATAGGATTCAGACCTAGGGACTGGGAAGTAAGAACATCTCACTTTTAAGTTCCTTCATTTATTCATTCATTCATTCATTATCTTGACCTTAATCCACACGGGGTCGTGGCCCAGCCACTGCTCACTCGGCAACTCTGGGTGTAAGGGCAGGAACAACCCTAGACGGTGCGCCAATCCATCATAGGTAAGACACACACACACACACACACAAAATCATGCACACTAAGGGCCACTTAACACTCCGCAGTTAACCTAACAGGCATGTCTTTGGACTGTGGGAGGAAACCGGAGTACCCAGAGTAAACCTACACAGACACGGGGAGGACATACAAAGTCAACACAAAAAGGACCCAAGTGCTCCACCCTGGGATTGAACTCGGGATTGAACCTTCTTGCTGTGAGGCAGTGGTGCTACCCACCAAGCTATTGTCTGTGCAGTGTCCTACTACAAATGTCCTTCTGCCACATGATAAACAGCAGCCATGATGGATGATCTTGGTCGGCGTTAAGGTTTAGGTCAGTCCTATCTTTCAAACATCCATCAACAGATATTAAAGAAGCCAAGAAAACATTGTCCCCACCATTACCCTACCTACATCATCCATAACTGGTGACACCTCATTCATGCTGCCAAATTCTGACCCTCCTGTGATCACGGTGCTCCCCACTCGAGTCTTGCATTTCTGTTTCCCTTAGCAATGATACTCACGCTGGCAATCTTCTGTTACAGCCCATCCGTGCTAAGGAATTAGCTCTAATTCATTCAGACATGTTAGTTGGAGCACCAGCACTGTATTTGGCTGCAGTTCACTTGACTGTGCACCATGTTCATCAGAACAAATTTTTGGAGGTTACATACATCCATGGGATCTCCTTATTAGTGTAGTCTAGGCACTGCTGCTCCAGAGAACTTTTTCGAAACACTGGCCCCAGCTAGTCTAGCCCGAATAATAGCACCTCCTTTAAAGCCACTCTACACTCAGTTACACTCTCGGTTCAATCTGAAACTAAAACTTGCCCACTTGATTTAATGATGCACTTTTATGATGCACGTGTAATTTCTACACATGGAAGCTCCAATGTTGGAAGCACAGGTGTTTCTAATAAACTTTCTTCTCTGTATGTTTCACAACCCAGGTCTGCGCCCACACCGTTAAACCTAGCCATTCAAAATTGGAATATTGACTGGACAAAGTGTAACCATCAGAAATCCAATAGGTGACGAAGACTTGGTCTCAACAGATCGCTGCGCATGGTCTAACCTGACCTCGCCGGACACTAAGGCAGCTTCATAAGATGATGACTGACTTAGGAGTTAATCCTGTCGACGACTCATGGCTACTGGTCAAGTTCGGAAAGCAAGAACCTTTGCGGTCTCAATTTTAACTCTCACTAGAAGCAGTGGGAAACATATCAACGGGATAATTACAGGTCCTGCCAGTGCCTCGGTCTTTCAAAAAGACCATACTTGATGCCTGCTCCCAAACCAAGAGCATCTAGAAAAGCTCGTAATAGGGTTTTAATGTCAGGGGGTGAGTCTGGTGTAATGCGACAGAACTCACAATGTTATTTGCAGGAGGGTGGAAACAGCAAGGCGAATGCTTGAATTTAGAAACAGCTACGCTCTGTAGCAATTTGCCACTCGGCAGGGTGTGACTTTTCCTGCCATTTTAATGACTTTAGCATAGACAGAATTTAGATTCCGAACGCTATATTGTCCCGTCCAATAAGTTCAGCCTTCAGCTTGAGGGATGGGAAGGGTTTGGGTAGGTACTATCAGCCAAGTCATTTCAGCCCTGGGAGGCCCCCTCCTGTTTTTCGCATACTAAGCTCTAACTGCTTGTCCTTGATGGTGTGGCTACAATACGCACATCTACAGAAATGACCGTGTACTCACATCAGTCGCGCACACACACACACACACACACAAACACACATACGCACAGTCTACTTTAGCTCTCGCTTCCTTTCTGCATTGAAATGGACTTCCCAAAGCCCCCCATTCATCTTTCTGACAGCCATGGCATCGATCGGCGTGTGGCGCGGGATGCAATTCCGTCCCTTTAAATGACTCTGTGCCCTGCCACTCTATTGCAGCTGAAGAGAAGTTTTGGAGGATCACCCCGTTAGCCAGACCGGAGCCACGCAGCATCTCATAACGCGCTGAACAGAAAAACCCATCGGGGTTTGGATGAAAATGATTAGTGTTTTAATTGCTGATTGACAAACTATGCATACATACTTAGTGACGAAAAATATAATGAATCAAGAAGGAGTTGTTTGGATTGAATGAAACTTTATATGTGAAAACGTCATGATGATATTTGCAAGTAATCACAATATTAGTAAAATAATGCAAAGGTACAATAAATATGAGGCTGTAGTATCCTGTTAGGTCGCCTCTGACCTGGATACGTGACGTAATATGGATGGGCAAAAGAGGCAAACAGGTTCAAAATGGTCCAGTGTTCCCTCGTTTATGACGGGGGTTACGTTCCAGGACCACTCGCGATAAACAAAAATCTACATAGTAGGGACGCTATATTTATTTAAGTATCTATACATTATTGTAGCCGTAGAACTTGCAGAACGTTTGGGTAACATTGTAGGGCTTAAATGAATTCAGTGTATAATGAAACTTTCACAAACAGCGAACGCAAAACCGCAGATAAAAAATGTCGGTAAGTAGCGACTCAGGCAGGCGATGCTCTAGTGTTACTTCTTGTTTTTGGTGAGTATTCATCCGCTGAGTAAATACTCTATTGTAGTGTTTTTACCTGTTGAATAATCAAGCAACACGCTGAAGTAATGGAACGTTTTCTTTACTTAACACACCATACATCACTCTCGTATCACACATGCTCCGTCCGTACCGAGCTTACAGCACCAAAATATCCTACATATTGAGTAGATACAACAGCTATGTAAATCCTAAAATTTGATCATTTTATCAATTTTTCATGTTAGAATTAATATTTTTATTATACTTTTATAAATTTAGTGATTTTTTTTAGGTAAAATTTCATCAAATGCATGTATATGTATACGTTAACTATACCACACGTACTACGCGTGTGCAGATCGAGTTCCACAAAAACCCACGATATATTTTTTCCATTAATAATTTTTGAAAACCCGCAATGCACCAAGTCCACATAAGGTGAACCACGAAGTGGCGAGGGAACACTGTAATTGCAGTACATTTGCTGGCAGATGTTGCAGCTGGGCCTGTAGTTTCTGCACTGTCGTAGGTAGTCGACACTGGTGTCCCACTTGGTCTAATAAATGCTCCACTGTAGATAAATCTGGCAACCCCGGCAGAGCAAGGAAGTGTTGCAATCAGGTGGCATTACCGGTTAACCCTCGATGCGAATGAATGAATCCTGCTGAAAAATGCCAGTTGGAAGCCCCACCATAAAAGGCAACACGTTTTAGCAGAATGTCTTACACGCATCACTGTTAGTGTCCCTTGTATCACTACTAATCATCACACTGGAACCCGACCATCAACAGATCCCAAAAAGAACCTTGATTTGTTGCTGAAGATGAAACGGTTCCAGTCGGCGGCAGTCCAGGTTTCTTTTACATGAACCTACAGAAAACGAAGGAAACGACTGCTGGCTGGATGGCTGGCAATGGCAGGACACGTAAAGGGCATGGGAATTTCTTTCTGCCAAGCACCTGGGAATAGTCTGAGCAGAGACAGGGGTGTGTAGTGAAGATGTCACCTGTCTGGATGGTGGACAATGAATCTGTAAGAGATGCTTGTGCTTTTGGCAGATCAAACAATCCCTTCTACTGCATCTTTGAAGCAACACAACATTTAATTTTTAAAACCATAGTCATTAAAGCCAACTAATGTTGATCAGATGGATGTTAAGCACCACACCTGTATGAAGAATTCACAATGTGATTGCTCTCCAACCTTACTATTTACAATCCAACATGCTGTCTGGGTTTTTATCATATATCACCAGGGTATAATAACGACGACGCATGGATTTTTTCATCATGCTATAATTTAATTCAATACACGAGTAACAACTAATAGATGAGTTTTACTGGTTCTGATTTTTTAACAAGGAGTAATGCTGTAGAGGCAAATAATGCCATTTAGGTGAAAACATTAAAACCCCATTTTGAGCACCTCATATTATCCTTAACCTAAGGGTAGCTGCAGATTATTATAAAAACACATCATAATCTTCTGACAAACAGACAGATTCATAGCTGGTGAACTGAAAAGGTGCTCAAATTCCACCTAGCTGTTACAGTTGGGCCCTTAAACAAGGCCCTTAACCCACAATTGCTTGGGTCGTAAGGTTGTAAATTGTTCTGGACAAGGCATCTGCTGAACAACTAAAATTGGTCTCCATCTGATTATCACTTGTGTGCAAAATATTATGGGCTGACAGATCCATCAAATTTTTTTTCTAGACAATCACTATGCAAATGAGAAAGACGAAAGAAAACTACAACAGTCCCACAGTACAGATACATGAACTCAGTGAATATATTTTTGTTGCCATTGTTGCTATCCTTTTCTGATATTCCAGAGATTTAATGCTAAGATTAAGAAACGTTAGAGACATAAAAAATGACACAAAATGCAACTTAGAAGCTTTAAGTAAAAATGTATTCATAATCAGCTTTAATAGCCGAGATGTAGCCAGGGGTGTTTCTAGGTTACTTGTTAACCTGGGGCACACATAATTTAGCGAGGTACAGCTGTACCCCTCTGCTTGCCAATCAGTCGTAGGGGCACAGCTGTGCAAAAGAATAAGTCTGGTAAACACTAAAAAATACAGTGGAAACAGTGGAGTCAAAACTTTCAAAAATAAGGAAAATCACTAAAATTCGGATTTCTTTGAAGTCAGTTCATAAACAGATTAAACTGTTCAACGTCTAAGTTGTTAAAATAAAAAAGCGTTCACATTCAGAGCAGTGTTAATTTTGACAGCAAATTTTGATTAAGTTTTAGTCTTAGTCTTGTGATTAAAATGTCATTTAGTTTTAGTCATAATTTAGTTATCTAAATTGTTTTTAGTTTTAGTCGACTAATTAGCATAAGAATATAGTCGACTAAATCTACAGTCAATTCAGTCGACTAAAATATAAAGGGTGTAAAATGTGAATAATTTTTCTTCAGTTCGCTTGAATTATTAAAGTCATTATATACACTTACACCAATTATGGAATATTACTAATGTTTAAAATACCAATATCTTTTAACAAACATCTTTATTTACCTGAACTTGCATATTGAGCAAAACAATAAAGTATTGAGTAGGTTTGCTATGCCTGAGAAATAAATGCATTATTCATAACAAATTACATACATTACATAATACATTCTTTAACTGAGTACAGTAAAAGCAGCAGTGCCATTAGTGAAAAACATAAACATATAACAAACGAGTATTTATAACTAAATTTAGTATTCACAGGTTAATTATTTGACAACCTCAAAGGAGAAATGTGCCCATACATCGACTCTTCTTTATCTCCCTGCTGACATTGTCTAGATAACAGTTATAACGACAGTTCACAAAGCTCGTATGGTCTTCCCGGGTTTAGATTAAATTTGTGCGTTTGATTAGATAGCTACCCGGCTTATCCCGCCTCTCCATATAAGTAGTTATGATTGGATGTTTTCCTAACTTGTCCCTGCCTTTCACAAAGCTAATTAAATTCTGATTGCACGTCACCTATGCCTAACATTTTCATCTCGTTTTCAATTTAATATTAATTATTTGCCCTACAGAAATCCCTCCACCTTGTACCTGCCCTATAAGACAAACGCTGAACAACAGTGTTCATTGGACTGTAACCACATAGAATACCAATGCGCGCCAGAAAACATACATCTCTAAAGTTAGCAAAGGAAAGCAAATGCAAAACCCTTTTATCTTACAGCTTATTCTTTTTCTATTTTGAAAGCAGAAGACTAACTTTAAAATGAGATCAATACATTTATCATACTTTAGATCTAAACTCCTCATAAACATGAGCAGAAAAGAATCCCCCAAAATCCACTCATAGACTGCATTTATTTATTTATGACTCAATTTTCACAAGAGCTATTAACACTTGAGAATAACCTGTAATTAAATGTAGTATCACAGCCAGTGGTGAAAAACTCATTTCTGACTAGCTACAAAGGAAAATAATTTAGTACAATTGAATTTAGCAGCTTTATTGATCTGGGCATGTCCTTAACTGCCCTCTCAACTTCCTCTAACCTGTGTTTAAGCACAGTAAAAGAGCCGTTTTATGTAGCACATGATACAAATAAAAGTTAATTCCTTGTAAGAGCAGATGTTCTTAATGCTTAAGACGAGCTTAATGTTGGCATTAATAGAGTATTTCTTTTTTCCTTCTTGACTATCCAATCCATAGGGGTCCAAGAGCAGCCAGAACACTGGGGAGTCGCAATTCTGAAGCACAGTGTGATGTCCACCCACCTCTGCCACATTTCTGTGGTTCATTACTATGCTGTGGTCCTTACATTTGGCATAAGGCACTCTGTCATTTTATCTGCTTTCTGATGCTAAGGCAGTGCGTTTTGTTTTCTTATTCTACAATGACTGGGTGTATACTGCATAAAAACAGAAATGCGTACTGGCCAGTCTGCCATCAGACATTATTTTAATCTACTGTATGTTGCCATAAGGGCCAACAAGAAATGTTTTTTCATGACATGTAACAGGATTACATGTTAGAAAAAGCAATACTTGTAAAAACCATAGGAATAGATTACAATCAGACATGGCAACTCTAGAGAGTACATTGATTATGAACCATCAGTATTATTGACTGAGCAGTGCAGACAACTGACTTAGAGACGGTTGTCTCATATGTTGTATCTTTAAAGCGACAGACTAAAGGGTTCAAATAAAGGTTCAGGACTTATTAGGTCATAATGAAGAACCCTTTTGTAAGTGTGTTTGTGAAATTGGTTTGTAATTAATATATTGTAATATTTTATTATATTTTAAGGCAGCTCCTGACACTGGTGTCACTGAATTACAAGAGTAAGTTATGTCTACTTTTTGTACTTTTTTAAAAAGAAAAAAATAACATTTTTCATTTTATTTTTTAAGAATTCTGTGCCTTTCTGCAATTAAAACTGTCAGTGCAATATCAGTTGTTTTATTTCATTCTTGGAAAACTGCATAACTCGATAAGACTATGTATAAGAAGGTATGCTTTGACTAAAATTGTAATGGCTTCACTAAACTTTAATAAGACCAGACTTTTTTACTTGCTTGTTCCTCGGATGTCCCTACTTAAGAATCTACTGAGGAGGGAGAAAGAAAAATAAAAATAAATCTTTTTCAGAAATTTTCATTTTCTCTGGGACTATGTGGAATCAATACAAGGAAGGAGGAAGAAAAAAAAAATTTTTTAATTGAAAAATAAAATTTATTCAACCTACAATTAAATCAAAGTGAATCTGGAAAAAAAATTAAATGAACAGAAGAATACCATTGGCTCAGAAGAATACCAAAAGCTAAAAAATAATTTTCAAATATGATCAAAATATCATATTCTTCAAATATGATCATCGGCAGATCCGCGAAACAAGCAATAAAAAAAGTCTGGCCTAAAGTGTGAACGCGTTCTCTGTTCCCATTTGTATTTGTGTGTGTACCTTGTTGTGCTATATCTTTGACGCCAAAATGCCCTCACAATTATAAGAAAGCCTGGCAATTTGGATTTGTGAGGACTGTCTTATTTGTCCTTACTTGTATTTGCACTCTTAACAATTTTGATTTACAGCCTAAATATTTGCATTGGGTTACTAAGGTTAAGGTTATTTTTAGGTGTAGGTGTAGCATTAATTTGCTACAGTAATTATGTTAATAGAAAGTCTTACGTGTGTGTAAAACCTTGTGGGGTCCAATTGTTCAGACAGCGGTAGAAACCTCAGTGGAAGGTCCCCACAATGATAGAGGGACAAACCTTGCCTTCTTGTTTACTTTCTAAAATAAGCTCTAGATCAGTCATGATCACTTTAATGATGAAGCCACTACTAAAGATTGATAATGAATTACTCGACATGGATATTCTGAAAGACGTCCTGAGAAAACACAAAAATGAACAGAAGCACCTACACCTCTAGACTCTATAATTAAATCAGATTCAATTAAAATGAAGAACCCCCCCCCAACTGCACATGCACACACTCTCTGATTAACCTTGGTAAGTTGGTATTTCCTGGCCTGCATTTACTTGTGGAAAAGTCAATACTTTCCGCAGTCTTCATACCAGTCAGATTTGTAGCAGTAGTTTATTGGAATAACACATTACAAAATAACCAAGGATTGTTTGGAGATCTATCATAGTTTCTTCTATATTTTAAGAAACCTGCACTGTTTGAACAAAGTGAATATGAGATCATAATGGACAAAACACACTCAGAGAACAAGAAGGATGTTAAATCCACTGGGTGATTCTGTGGTGCAGTTAGCAATGCTGGTGCAGAACAGCTGGCATGAACGAGGGTTAGTTTCTTGACTTCAGTTAGTGTCTGTCATTTTGCCCATGTGGAGTACACCCAGGTACACAACACAATTAGAATAGTTGGATTTAATTTATTCATTCATTCATTCAGTCATTCATTCATTATCTTCCACTTCATCCACACAGAGTCGCAGGTCAGCCGATGCCCACCTGGCAACTCTGAGCGCAAAGGGCAGGAACAACCCTAGACAGGGCGCCAATCCATCGTAGGGCACGCACACAGTCACACACTAAGGCCACTTTAGAGACCCCAGTTAACTTAACATGCATGTCTTTGGACTGTGGGAGGAAACCGGAGTACCCCGAGTAAACCCACACAGACATGGGGGAGGACATGCAGACTTCACACAGAAAGGATCCAGGCTTCTCCATCCTTTAATTGTACCTGGGACATTCTTGCTACCCATCGGGTCACCGTGCTGCCCATAGGTGGATTTGCTTCTTTAAATTAACCTTATTTCTGATAAACTATTTGAATATTGATTACCTAACACGGTCTTTCCAGGTTTTATTCCTGCCTTCATGCTAGGTTCAAGTTCCACTGAGACTGCTGTATCTCCAGGGACTGGGAAACTATGTTCAATTCAATTCAATTCAATTCAGTTTTATTTATATAGCGCCTTTTACAATAGAGTATTGTCTCAAAGCAACTT
>JAVSBV010177717.1:0-27190 GCA_033117975.1 Parotocinclus spilosoma | reverse complement strand
CGCCAGCTAGAAGTACTTGGCTGTGCACCTGAGTAATAACCTTACCTGGAGCAACAACACCTCAACTCTGATCAAAAAGGCACATCAGCTCCCCTCAGGCAGGAGGCCACGGAGCATTAAGTGCAGGACAGCAAGAATAAGAAACAGCTTTATTCATGAAGCAGTAAGACTCCTGAACTCCGCTACATTGCACTGACACTTTCACGGTCACTACGTCACTACGACACTTTACCTACACTATGCCACTTTATTTGCACCTGGACACTTTGTATACTGCAATCTGTTAATGCTGCTCTTACTTGTTAAATTTACTATTTATGTCTACCTTTTTTATCTATACAAAGACTTAAGTTTTATTGGTTGCAACTGGGATTGTGCGATCTATATTTCGTTCCACCTCATGTACCACATGTGATGTGAATGACAATAAACCTTCCTTGAATCTTTGAATTCTTGAATTAAGGGTAGATGTAGGCTAGCATTAATCCTAACCATTTCATAAAAAGTTTTGGGCACCCCTGGTCGCCCATGTTTTGTTAACATGTTCCATATTACACATTACATATTTCAAGAAAATGCCATTTAATCAGGGGCGCACAAACATTTGTATGAAACAGTTAGGATTAATGCTAGCCTACATCTACCCTTAATCTTAACCTTCTTGATCACTTTACTTAATTCTGAATGGCTTTGCTTATATTTCAGTAAGTTTTAATTAGAGTTTTAATTTTAAAAACTTTGCTGTACAACTACTTTGCTGTAATCTACTCCTAATAATGCTTTTGAAGACCATGCTTTTTCAGACCTTACTGAATCAAACAAATCGTTTAGCATTTTAGTACTCACTCCAGCTTTTAGTGAATTGGAAGAATAGCGTACAGCAAACTGTTTGATCTGCTTGATATAAACATGATTGTAGAAGCGAATCAGGTCACCCCGCTCCTCCTGTTCCTCCAATGCCGTGTGGGTGCAGGTGGATGTGGGGGAGGCACTTGTAGGTTGAAGAACAGGAAACGTGTTCCTAGAGCGCCTCGACATGGTACTGCTATCACCAACTGCTGCAGAAGGAGAAGAAGAGTGAAGATATTTTCAATCTTTAATACACGAATTTTACAATAGGGTCCAAAGAACGTATATAAGTTTTAAATTATAAAAGTAAAAATTTGGGGATATTTCAAAATGAATATAAAGTGATTGAAAGCATTTGTTTTTCTAATGAAACAAGATAATCAGAAAAGCAAATTAAAAGACAAATAAATTTGTTCGGTTATAAAAATTAGATGCAGTTATCATGATTAAGTAGCAAATGACATTTATGGGGTGTCAGCCTTAGGGGGGCTGTATGATGTACCGTTGAACAGTTAAAATGAAAATAATGTAGCTGTTACCCTGTTCGTGCACTCCCTCAGATGAAGCCTGTCTGTTGTTGTTTTCACCTTTGCCCGAATGCCGTCTCATTCGTTTTGATATCAGAACACTTCTGTACACCTGTAATACCATGTTATCATCAACAACATCCTCCACATTATTATCATCTTTACATTACATCATCTCTTATTCAAAGGTACTGCACTCACACTGCTGCTGGCCTGAGGCTGAGATCTATAGCACTTCATAATATTCTGGAATGACTTGTCCTCTTTAGTCACCTACCCAACAGATAAACAAAAGGTTGAAGTGTGTAAGAACTGATGCAGTTCCTTAACTCCTGAAAAGTGACTAAACAGTTTCACAGTTCATTCTCACCTTAGCCATGACATAGATGGCACACAGGAGCAGCTGGTCGAGGTGCCGATCCATCATTAGCTCGGGGTAATTTACCAGAGAGTATTCAAAGCAGGTCCAGATCTTCCTGCGCAGCTCACTGCTAATGTCCAGTTTCACACACAGGTCTCTCAGACGCACGCTTGCCAGGTGATACACCTGAGAATAGACATATGAATAAAGCTATAGTGCTTTCTATGGGTGATGTACAGTACTGTTCAGAAGTCTAGGAAAACCATTTTAGAAGTGGTATATTGACCATATTTTGCCCATATTTTCAACGATTGGAACCCAAAATTTCAAAAGTGGATTCATCATTTTACAATACTTTTCCAATTAACTTCATTCCAATCTTTGTGAGCTTTAGCAAATCCTGGCCTTTTCACCCTGCTCCTCTTCTGAAAGAAAGTCGTTTTTCGGCTGCTACCATTCTAAAAAGTTATTTGGATTCCAGAAGGGTAAACTTGGCATCCCGTTGAATCAGCTAGATGCTGCTATTGCTCAAGTGTAAGGCTAGGTCATGCCAAATACTTCCCACTATAAGCTGATTTTTGTTTTTCAATTTTTAAATTATTAATATACATTTCATGTATGTCAGGCTTGTCATTTTAACAGACAGTGAGATTTTATTATTTTTTTTAATTTAGAACTTATTTCCTCATCTGTGAACTAACAATTGTGCAAAATATGAAGATTGCGGCAAATTGCACAAACCAGCATAAAAACACACTCAGCAAACCTTAGTGCAATCATTAGACAAGGTGCAAATTCAAGCCAATTTAATTCAATCGGTTAAGAGATAGATGGGTTCAAACAACTTTTGAATACTTTAGACACAAATTATACACTGTGAAAGTATCATTTAATTATCGTAATTGATCAAATCCGGTAAAATAGCTAGACATCATTTATTCAATATCGCACACCCCTACAGTAGGTGCTATACATGTTAAAGCTGTAATATACTGTAAATAGGGTTTTCTCAATTACTAAATCACAAGTGAATGTTGAATCGTTCTTGCTCACCTTCCGGAAGAACAGACAGAGTGACCCTGTTTTTTGTGCTCTGCTAGGAGGAGTTCCCTGCTGAGGACTAGTCTTGGCTTGCTTGCTTGATGTAGAGCTGGTGTGGGCAGCACCAGCACACATGGTGGCTGTCAGCTGTTGGGTGTTTAGTGTGCCAGTCAGTGCCTGAGCAGTGAGAGGCTGCAGCCTTGCTCCGCTCTGCCCAGGCACGCTCACCTGCACCGGCATAAATGTGATTCCTCCACTCTCATTTGCTATGCCTGCAGGAGAGAGAAAATTACATGATCATGCAAATATTTGCAGCTTGATATTGTAATTGAATACTTCATGACAACAGATACAGGGTGGCCAAAAGTCTGATACTAATATTTATGCTTCTTTTTTGCATGAATTTTATTCAGTGTTGTTCATTACACCTTTTGAACCTAGCAGTAAAGGTACTGGACTATGGACCAGAAGGTCCAGGGTGAAATCCCACTTATGATAAACTGTTGGGTCCTTGTGCAACACCGTTTACCATTACTTTAATTAGATGAATTGCAAGACTGTAGCTTTGCTAGATGCTTTGCATAATGGTGTCTGCTAAATGACTAAATGTATATGTATTCAAAGACCAAAGAAGATCAAGTAATGCTGACTTTCATGAGCTTTCCTCCACAGTTACCTGATCTAAACCCCATTGAGGATTTATTGGAGCACTTGAAGACTGAAACCAAGCATTCAGTAGCATCACAGGATGATCTTTAGAGTAATGTGAACTCATTAAGGGATAACATGGATCATCAGCATGAACATATTACTGTATTTACATGCAATAGTACTTACTATCACTCAGTTACTGTATCACTAATAGTACACTTGTAGAAAGAAGAACATAATACATAGAAATCTCTGCACCTTGAACAGGTAGGGTGACTGTATGTCCATTGTTAGCTGTAACAGTAGCTGTTGCCATCATGACCACAGTTTGACCAGCAGATATTGTGTTGACCAGGGATGCTTGGCTGGCTCGGGTAGATGATGCAGGCTCAGACGTCGCTTCTGTGTCCACAAAAAGGCGCCTGCATGCTGTGCTTGTGGGAGGGGAGCTACGAAGGGTGGTGGAAGGGGAGGACAGTCCTGATAAAAGAAACATGAATAAAATCAAACAAACTAAATAAAAAAGTAGCTTTCCCATTCACTATTCTATTGCACTTTGCTTCAGAGTTGTGCTTCGACTTTATACCTTTTCCAGTTCCTGCAGTATTAGCACCGAGTTCATTTGTTCTGGGGGTGTGAGGGCTGATAGATCCATCCTCTAGGTACTGTGGAGGCATCACCTAATGCATATATCCAAATATGCAGATATTATCTCATAGCATTTAAATTCGTCCTTCAGTTAAATAATAAGTACATTAAAAAAGGTCTCTCTTATGCAGCAGAAAATGATTAATCTGAGAACTTAGTAATAGTCTGCATTCATTCATTCATTCACTATAAATATTTGATAGTCACTATAAATTGCACCCTTACTGACAATAGCAACAAACTAGATCAGGTATAAATGTAAGTTTATCTTGGATTTAAAGACTGTGAGATATGCCAGCACTGAACGTTTTAGGGCTAAAAAAATGAACATAACTTATTAACAGATCAGTACAGTACTTAACAGGTCGTATAAACTGTATAAACTGAATAAAGAATCAGATCATATGATATAAGTCTCTGTTGCTGACAAGAACATTTCCACCAATTAGTCCTTACCAGTGAGCTCCTGGAGCTACATTGTATATTTATTCAAGCCTTAATATCTTTTACATGTCTTTTTCTGTGAATGCAAACTGTGAAATGTGAACTGCTGAATACTGTCAGCATCTATGTCAAAACCAACATTGTGTTGCATGTGTTCTGTTTTCTTGTGTTAATCTCTCTGGAGATCTGGCAATATGTGGCCTAGAGTAGAACCAATGAGCACTATAGTGGACACTTTTAGGCTGAATAATTTCCATTAATCTCTAATAATATTATTAAAAATGGTATTGCCACCTAAAATATAAACCATGCAAGAACTTGGTCAGTAGAACATTAACCACTGTAGCAAGCACCTACTCTATAACATATTGTTTCCTGGAAACAGATCATAAATCATACTTATTCAAAAAAGAGCTTCTGGTCAATAATACTGAATTATGATTTCCAAAGGACAATTAATGTCTAATTATGATTTTGTAATTTTGATACTGGTGTCAGGGTTCAAGTTAAGAAAAACACGGTACTATGATATTTATATTAAAATGACCAGCCAAAGCAGTGATTATTGATTTAAATGATTAGCTAAACAGTAAAATGTATTTCTAACCTCACACCTGTACGTGCACAATTGGGCACTTTGGGTTGACATAATTCATTGCTTTGACTCCTTTCGCAAGTAAGCAGCAGCTGTAAATAGTGTAAATTAGTATTGGAGAAAGTTGACCGTAGCCTTTCATTGTTACAGATGGGTTGCTGAAAGCTTTGAAAGTAAAGCGTTTATAAACCCATGTATTTATAAATATGTTCATTAAATAAACCAGCTGATATAAGCAAGCATTGCTCATTAAGACATTATTTGACATCATCAAACCGAAATCGTAATAAGGGTGTAACATTAAACCATTGATATGTATATTTAGAAACAGGTGCTGAGTCTCACCTCCTGGCAGGATGGAACATGGTTCTTGGCCCCCTTTATGCTGTCCCAGAGTGGGGAACTCTCTTTCCATGCCAGGCTCTCTAGCACCTGTTCCTCCACATGGTTCAGATGCTTTACCACTTCCCTGACAAGACCTTCCTCTGCACGAACAAGCACCTCAATCACCTGAGGCAGAATTATAGACATGGGATGGAAGACTGGATGGATGACGCAACTTATGCCATGCCCTGTGTTCCCAGTAAGTACCAGGATAAGACCCCACTACAATCCTGATTATGACGTGTGAATAAAATTCACACACACACACACACACACACACACACACACACACACACACACTGTATTTTGTTTGTTTACCTTATAAAAGTGGTAAGGGGGAATATCAAAGACCTGCAGGACCTGTTGGAACTGGCCAGGTGGATGGTAGGAAAAAATTACAATGTCCAAACAGCAGGCTATAAGAGAACGATGAACCATGTCTTGCTCTAGAATAGACTAAAAAAGAAGAAAAAAATAACCAATCACAGCATACTGTTGTTAGGTAAAACCTGAGAACAAATTTCATAGCGAACCTATTAATAAATGAAATCTTACAGAAAGATCACTTTCACCAAGTCTCTGCTTCTCCTGGTCAATGATGCCTTCCAGTGTTTTGTAGTAGAGGGCCTCAGCCAAGCAAAAGTATTTTGATGCAATATCTGCAGACACACACATTTCTGTGTTTTAGTGTCATGTTCTAAGGATCTATAGATATTTAAATGTGTTTTAAACCCATTTCTGTCCCACTTTAGGTGCTAAATACTAGCTCAATCCCCTTTATTAAACAACATGTACAAATCTGGAATGGAAAATGCTAACTTGTGTTCCTGCTGAGGTACATGCAGGCAGTAATTGCCCCATTTGAAGCTAATGCTCATATTTAACTAAACATGCTCTTGGAAGAGCACACCAAGTAACAAATTCTGTGTAAATGAGCAAACAGATGTCCATGATTTGCAAGAGTCACTCTACAGTTGTGGAAAAAAAACTGAGAATGGTACAAATTTTGGTTTGCACAAAGTTTTTTTGCATCAGTTTATATGGATGCAATCTGTATTAACTCTAGATATTGAAGACATTTTCTCTCACATACCTTCAGATTGTTTGGAAAACCTTGTGCTACCATTGTGAAGAAAAAGTTAGTGCTACCATGTGTACTGTGTCATGCCAACATTGAAGCATCCTGAGACCATTCATGTGTGGAATTGTTTCTCATCCAGGAGTGTGAGTTTCAAACCTTTTGTCAGGCTTTCCTCTTTAGCTTTGGAGCTCTTGAGGAAAGTTTCAGACATGTTCCTCAGTCTGGCTGCAATGGTCTCACTGGGGTCCCTCACACAGGCTCTGTTTTCAGTAGTGAGAAATGTAACTTTTGTCACAGTTCTTTGACAAGAGTTTTAACAGTTGCAAACAGGTTACTTTCAAAAATATGGTTTACAGCAGACATTGCTATATGAAAGAAATACTGTATTTGTCACTACATTTTAGAAAATCATACATAACCAAATAGTGGCAAATGAGTTTCTATTATATAATATAGTTATATCTATATTCAATTATTTCTCTATATTATTTAGGAAAAGCTACTATATCATTCCAAATCATTCCAAACCCTGTGTTACCTGATCAGATTGACAATCATATAAGCATGATTGTAAATGTCTGTGGCAGAGAAGGCTGTGAAAACGGACTATTGTGTATAATATTGTGTAATAATGCATGCCCAATTCATTTTTGGAACATCAATCATTATAGTGAAGACCAGTGGTTAGGCTTTTAAAGTTGAAGTTGAAGTATTATAACTTCATTTTGTTTTACTGGATCTTGCTGGAGTTCAATTTATAGAAAAAACAGCTGCGTATTATTTAGAATATAGCAGATTCATGATGGAAAACATAGTAACATTCCCTGTGTAGGAAAAACATGGTAAATTTGACATGGACATAATCTAAGCTCAATAGAATGCAAAAGAGGATACAAATACGTGCTGTGTGTATTACTTAAACATGTCCCTCAGTCTCAGGCTTGGTCCGTGTTTAAGTCCTGCCAAAAGACTGTGAAGACGGGCAACGACCTGCATTGCTGTGGATACTGGACTGCCAGTGCCACCCTCTTGCAAGTAATCCCTGCCCGTCAGTGGAGTGGACACTTTTAGAACAGATGCCTGTAACGCAGTCATGAATGAGTGTCATTTTAATTAAGAAACCAATATTCATATCAAAGGAGAACATACAGTAAAGTTCAAAATGTACAAACTGTTTCTGATACTTATTAAACACCACCAGTATGTATTAAACCTATGCCTAATTAAATAACTACTTCTATCTGGTAACGTCTAATTAAATCATGTTATTGGGCAAAATGTTATTTTTTATTTTAATTTGACTCTTCAAACTGTATACTTGTGTGTGTTTTTATGCAGAACAAATTGTGTGAGTTAGTGAAATGTGTATGCATTCTTACAATGAGAGATTTGTGCAGAATATGAGCAGGACTTTCCTGATTCTCTGTCCCCTCAAATAGACATGGTCCTGGAGTGCCAATCTCTTTCCCTCCTTCTCCGAGAAATATTCTCTCATCCAGAGCACCAGAAGACAGAACGTGTTCCTCGTATGCCCGGTTTAGAGATGCTCTAAAACACACACATGCACAAGGATGACTTCAAGGACAAATTCATGAAGACAAACACAAACACACAGCAGTACAAAGTCAGATATTGTGTCAGTCTCAAAGTAAGTAAGATTATTATAAGTTTATTAGATATTAAATTTCTGTTATTCATAAACACTTACAGACTCTCTCCAAAATTGGCAGGCTCCAAGAATCCTGTCAGTGTATCTTCTTTTCCCTTCAAAATCTGTAAGTAGAAAAAATATTAAATAATGTTTATTTAATTACATATTGAATAAACCTGCAAATTGTCTCATTGCAGACCATCTGTATTAGGAAAGCAATTTAATACTGGAGTCTGTATTCAATACTGGAGACACATTGGAGTCTGCATGTCCTCCTTGTGTCAGGTTGTCAGGTTGTTAAGCACCTAATTTAGAGACATTTTATTAACTATTTTAAAGACATTTTCAATTGTATTTTTTCATTTAACTAGTCCATGTATTCATTAGCCTGTTTTTAAACCCACTTCTATGCCCAAGATAATGAAATTAATGTGACACAATTTATCATTAAAATTTTGATTTTGTCTATTCTTTTTCATTTATTTCAATTAAATTCAATTAAATTCGTTTTACAATGGTGCATTGTCTCAAAGCAGCTTTACAATATTATATTATCTTAAAATGCCAATCCCAAGTTGAGCAAGCCTAGGGCGACAGTGGAAAGGGAAAAACTGCCTGAAAGTAGTAGGAAGAAACCTTGGGAGGACCAAGACCCAACAGGGGACCCATCCATGGGTTTAGTTAAAGATCATGCCACCGTGCCAAGAATTAGCAACAATTAACTGTATGTTTAATAATAAGTATATTCATAATTTCACAAAAATATAAAATAATGGCATAAAATAACACCTGAAATACTAAAGTGCTATTTAAAAAAATACTAAATTGTTACCAAATATCCTGAGTGGCAAATTGTATTTTAAGTCTTGTGAGGATTGGCAACCTTACGAAGTGGTAAATACTTTACCATCCCACTTTTTTGGAATGTGTTGCAGGGCTCAATGTTGAAATGGATATTTATTAAGAAATTAAAAGCTGAACAGAGAAAAACATGAAATATCTCAGGTTCATACTGTCTGCAATATAATAAAAGTCAAAGTAAATGTAAGAATCACTGTGTTTTTTTATTTGCTTTTGTCATACTGTGATTTGAGGTTGTACTTTATTAAAGTTTTTCACCTTGCGTTCAAAGAGCTTCTTCATGAAGGGTTTCCAGAAGTGTTCTTTGACTCCTTTGGCTTCGAGTACCAGACCATCATGCAGTTCACACAGCTGCTCTATGAAGCAGAGCGGTCCGGGACCTGGCTTAAAATCCTTACTGCTAAAGTCTTCTGAAAGTCCTGTACAAACAAGCTGCTGCTAGATACAATGCTAATTTGGCAGAAACAATATTTCATGATGTGTCAATCTCAAAATAGGAGTTTCATGAGAGTTTCACATTGCATGATCTACTTTGGCATGTTCCTAAATTTTATTTGAATAAAAAATGTGCACAATGCGATCATCAGTCAGAGATGTACGGTAGGTATAAGTATATATGACCTAATCTGTAACTACAAAAAGCTGGACTTAGAAAAGTAAAGTAACTACTGTATCGATCCTTTATTTATTCATGACAAAATATTTAGGTTAGTAACCTTTAGGTTAGTAACAAGTCAAAAACTAGCCAGAAACACATGAAGCAAGCAATAGTTCACATAATTCACTGGGAATTACTCTACAATGTGGATGGGTGTAACAAAGACCGTGCCATGTACCTTTAAAGGAAGGATTGAGGAGATCTTTGCGGCTGGAACACAGCAGAGAGTTGGAGTAAACCAGGTCAAGTGCACAAAGCAGTAGGTGATAGGAGTTCACCAGGTCATCACTGATCATAGGAAAGTTACCTACAAAGAGTAATAAGAGTGTTAATTATGAAAAACAAGACACATGACAAATATACCAAAAATGTTTTTGCAATTTTCCAGGGCAACATGGGTATGACATAAAATGCTCATAAGAATAAGAAAAATTAAGGTTGGCCTGGGTGACATTCTCAAAGGTACAATCCACTTTGGAAAGGGTTTGTCATTGAATTTAATTGTTTCTGATGAGACAGATTTCTCTTTATTTGTAAAGGAAAGTCTGTCAGGATACTAAAGTCTTGTTGACTACCTACGGCTTTAAATGTTATAGAAAAAAGATTGTCTGTGCATCTTAGGAAGATATGTGTAGTGCATGAGTTCACAGTAATAACAAATCAAAAAGGTTGGCACGATGGTGCAATTAGCATTGGTTTGATTGGTCAGTTCTGAGCTCTTGTTCTGAACGCCTATGGTCCTATGTGGAGCATGCATGTTCCCCCCACATATGTGTGAGTTTCATTTGGGTACTCCAGTTACCGTCCACATTCGAAGACATGCATACCTCATGACAGGTCAGTGGGTAGTTACCCAATAATGAATAATGATGGACTAATTGAAAGGGAAGGTCAAATAAATGACATTCCTTCCATCCTTAAAGAAGAACCAATGATGCTGCCTTATACCCCAATGGGTGCATAAATTAAGTCCAAATTCGAAGTGACTTTAGGACTTTGGAACACAATTACTTAGACAAAAACATCTGAGAGTCTGCTAAGAGGGATAAGAACGTGCAAGGATGGTAGATATACAACCATATACTATTAGGTTCCGCTGTTTTTACCCTTACATCAAGCTATGAGCTGACACACGGTTCAAAACAGCCATAAAACATTACAAACACACAGTTTATCAGTCGGACATGGGCGGAGATCCACTTGCACAACAGGAAAAGTCTGTAAAGTAGAGGCGGCATTGTTAGGCTGTGCAGCATAGATTTATGCCTTCCCGTTTAATAAACGTCAAGAGGAACCTGTGCGCTGCACAGAACTCTAGACAACAATCACCATGGTCCTAACAGTAAATAACGATGAATATTTAGACATGGGAGTCTCCTCCTATCCGTAAGTTATAAGAGAGCTGGATACAGTCCATAAACCCTGTTTAACACCAAGTATGAAGTTGACTGTCATCTAATGTGGACCCACACCCTAGCAGATAAACGTAGTCTCTTTACTAGCACTGTTCCCAACAAAAAAACCTTAAAACCCATTCCAAACAGACAGTAACAAATATAAGCAGGTATATACGCAGAAATTACGTTAAACTAAACAAAAGCATCATACTAACAAAGCAACACAAAGTAACACTATCAGTAATATCTGTTCTGCAGACAATAACTGCCAAATGCTCATTAACATTCAGGAAGGTCAAGAACACAGCATTCTGTGCAACATCTACTTACAAGATCCTCAAGAGTCCATAAATAAAGCAACAAACAGTATCTTGAAACCTTCACAAGAACTGTAAATTGTCTGCACATGACAGCAGTAGAATGAAGGAGATTTACACTAGAGAGGAAAATGAAGGAGGGAGAGAGACCATCCCACTGGTCCTGCAGAGACCATAGCCTACTCCAACCCAGACATGCCCTGACTTGTCAACTACACTAGTTGCTATGATAAGCAATATGTGCTGCACATGCCCAAAAATTAATTGTCTCAAGCAATATGTGCTTTTTCCCCCCTGCTGTTCTCACTAGGCACTCTTTAAATGTCTAAGCCATGCAGCACTCAATCCCTATTGTTCCTTAATATTGCATATATAAAGCTCAGCCTTTTTTCATTGTGTAGGCTTGTTCTGCGTTTAGGCCACTAATAATAATTATTGAGGACAACGGCTTATACCCTACTTAATGTATTTTGAATAAAATACATTAACATTTATTGGTTCCAACAAGTCTGATACTTACCCACTGGTGATTTTAAGCAATTTTAAGCTTGTAAACATTTTCTGGAGCTCTTTTTTCATACTACTTATGCAATCACAGAATGTTCAGTGGGCTGTTTCAAAGAAGGTTGCTAAAAATCAGTACAGTGGGTCAGCATGTTTGCGCTGGTGCAAGCCCCCTGGGGCTCCTAGCAGATGCAGACAAGCCTGCACAGGCCTTAATAATGTTTGCTGATCACATGGCCAAGCTATTGTCAAACCAATGTCTATGCTTAACCTCTGTGTGGGGAAACGACTCCTTACTTATTAAGAGACTGCATGCTTGTGCACTATGTGTACAACGTGGTGCATAATGCATTCATGCAATATGGTATACAGTGTGCAACAATGATTTGATCTATTACATGGTCAGTTAAGTGTTCTTATAGATGCTGCTTTAAAAAAAACAGTTCAAATAGAGTCAGTTTGTTGCATTACATTGTATTACACAGTAAAGTTTTAACTTTCATTTGTGAATGTAACTCTGTATTGTAGTGCTTGATAAAAATGTGCCCATGTGGTTATTGTTAAGTGACGGTTCGTAAAGCAATGACATCTGAGGGATTGAAGATCACAAGCATTCAGTTCATTCCTGAAGCCTATTAATATCAATAGTGACATTATGTACTGAAGAGAGAGAAAATCCCATCCAATCTTTATTTGAGGTACATTGTTTTTAAAGAGGGTTGGTTGACACAATGCTAAGCATGGTATCTCCGTGTCATTCCTGCAGTCTTTTGGAAAAAAGAGCACAAGAAATAGTGAAATGTTATGATTTGATGATTTGACTATTAAGTGTAAAAAAACGTGGATAAAAGAATATGTAATCTCCAGTCCTACCACACCCCAAAGGATTTAGATTTAGTGCCGGTGTGTGGGAAGGGCACTGTAGTACACACCTCATTTTCATATCCATTGTACAGGCTGAAATGTCATTTGCTTTTTGACATTGTGTATTATCATGCATGAAATAGCCAATGGGAAAACTGTGGACAAGGGGAAGATAGATGGTCAGCAACAATACTCAAATAGGTTTTTGCTTTCAAGGCATTGGCTGTCAACACAACATTCTCCATACTGTTTGGAAGGCTGAATCAAGGGAGGTTGGAACTCTACCATTGGTGTGCCTCAACAGAAACTTCTTTAGATGAGGTTACATATTTCCAATGTTCAGCCATCCAGTGTTTATGAACATGTGCCCACTGCAGCTTCAACTTTCTGTTTTTGGCAGGTGTCTTCTAGTGTTTTCTGCTGCTGTATTCCAATCACCGCAAGCTTTGATGTTCTGTGCATTCTTGCAGTCTGACATGTTTTTCCTGCTCACCACAATTGTACAGCGTGGTTATCTGAGCCATTTTTTGTCGGCTGCACTTTCTGTGGACCTCTCTCATCTACAAATCATTTGGTTCTTCTACATGCCAATCACTGAAAGTTGATTTCTTTTTGCACCATTTTGAGTAAACTCTAGAGACTGCTGTACAGACAAACTAAAGATCTCCTGGCCACCTTTGCTCCTCGCAGACTGGATGCTGCTTTTGTACCAAATCATGATTACAATCACCTGTTGACATCACCTGTTTGAAATCACATTATTATTTAGTTTTCATAATTCATTACTAGTTCTCAATTGCATCGTCCCAATTTTTTTGGAACGTGTTTCAGGATGAAAACAGGAATTAATGTTTACTAACAAATTAAATTAAATTGACCAGACAAAACAGGAAATCAGGCTCATATATCATATTCATATATTCATACTATCTGTAATTAAATAAATGCCAATGTCAGTGTAAGGAATACTACATTTTCTATATTAATTTTCCATACTGTCTCAACTTTTTGGGGTTGTAAAATAAATCATACTGACTTTGAACTGGACCTGATAAGAGCTAAATGAGATAACATGGATGTGCTCACCTTTTGCATGCACAAACAACACCCAACAAAATTTGAAGAGCTCAGCCACAGTACAGGGATGTCGTCTGAGGACACAAGAAACAGTATTTTACTTCTTATGACAAGCTTAGATCATAAAAGGTTCATAACTTGGCACATATACTGTATATCACTTACTCTGGGGGCAACCTGCCAACCTAACACATATATTTGGAATGTAGGAAGGAGCTGAAGCATTTGGAGTAAACCTATTCAGACATGGGGAGGAGATTCAGGGTCCACAAGTCTGAGGTTACACTGAACACTACAACTACACTATTCACTAATGCTACCATGGCACCTATGGCACTGGATGTATACATAATAGGCAATGGAATATATTAATTAAATAAATAATTACAATAAACTAAAGCAACTGTAATATAAAATGTATATAAAATGTATATAAAAATATATTAATTACACAAATTACACAAACATGCACATTTTAAATATTACTACAGTCATGGCCAAACGTTTTGAGAATTCCATATTGCTCCTGGATTGTTCTTGGAGGATGTTTTTATACCATTCATTATTCATGGCAGAAATTAACCAACATTTAGAGTTAACTAACTCCTCTGGATGAGAAGCAACCCAACAGATTATTCTGTGATGTTGGATACTTCACTGTTGATGTGACACTGGACTCATGGTAGCACTCACGTTTTCTTCTCCAGACAATAATTTTCCCAGATGTCCCAAATATCTCTTTCAAATAGCTCTCTTTCTTCTAGAGAAGTGGCTTCTTTGCTGCCATTCTCGACACCTAACCTCCTTCCAAAAGCCTTTGTCTCACTCTGCATTCAGATTCTCTCACACCTACCCTCTGCCATTCCTAAGCAAGCTCTGCACTGGTGGTGACCAGATAACGTTACTGCATCCTCTTTAGAAGACGGTCCTGATGCTTGCTTGATTTTCTTAGACACCCTGAAGTTTTATCCACTAGAATTAAACCACTCTTCTTGATGATTCAATAACTGGTTGATTGTGGTTCTATCTCACAAGCAGCAATGTTCTTGCCAGTGAAACCCTTTTGATGTACTGCAAAGATAACTGCACAAGTTTACTTGGAGATAACCATGATTAACAGAAGAAAATGTAAAAGCACCAATACCCTTTTAGAGCAACCAGTTTGCTCTTCTAATCAGGATAACAGAGTGATATCAGCTGTCTTGTCTAATGAGATTGTCACTGAAATTATATTAGCAGGTCATTTTGTGGGGCTGAAATGCAGTGGCTGGAATGCAGTAATTTTTGTGATTCATGGCGGGGAATTACTTAGACCTGATCAGTCTTCACAATCTAGAGTTTTATTGCCATAAAAACTGTTGCAGCATTCTTTGTGAAAACCAAAATCTGTGCCATTTTTAAAACTTTTGGCCACGAATGTTCAGCTTGTGACTTATAAAGGTAAATACAATCATAATAGTCTTTATTTATATTTAAATTACTGAATCTCTATTAACACTAAACCTTAAGCTTATTTAATTCTGAATCCACTGCCAGCAAAATAAGTTAGCCATCATTATTCATCTGCACCATTGTCTGGAAAAATGATTTTTCACATAATTTTTTTTACAAGTCAAGGGCATTTTAATTAATCTCTTTAATATTAAGTAGGACTTACAGCAAAACTTTAAAAAGTTAATTAATTTTACACATAACAGTGATCATATACATTACGTACAGTAACTGGGTAACTTTAAATTAAAAACCTACCGCTGTTTCCTGCTTCTGTGTACCCTGTTAGGTTCTTCAGAGGGGGCTTTGAATATGTCTTTGAAAATAGGGACGTATTTTTTAAAAATGACAGCAGTTACAGTGAAGTTCCTCTCCAGCTTTTCTGTGCTCTGTCGGAATTCCTTTGGCAAGTTGGCCATGTCCTGCCATTTCTTCATTTTGCTGAAAAACTCGATCAAGCTGTATGAAAAGCATATGATTAAAATATGCATTATCTATTACACAGACCTTTTTTAATCTAAAATTTTCATTGAATTATTGTTTGGTTCTGAAAACACAATAAAAAACACAGTACAATAATGTACAGCCCCTCTTTTTTATAATGCTGGCCTATACCTTATACACAATCATTTTATATGTGATATGACTTATATTGCAAGTTGCAATTAAAATACACTGCTCACAAAAATTAGGGCATATTTGAAAATAAATATGTAAAGGATCCCACAAAAACTGCTGAACAGTCTGATATCTTGTTTAATGAAATAAAATAAAATTCTTTTTTTTTCTTCATATTCATTTTGAAATATCCACTATTTTTTGTAAACAGTGTAACATGCCCATCCATTATTATTATTATGGACTACTATATATGATGTATTAATTGTACAAAATCCAAATCAGATACAGTAACAACAGATGCATTGTTATTACAGTAACAGGAATGCTTCACATGTGTCATAAATGTTTTAGAGTGTGCCCATATACCACATTTAAGTCCATTTTAACTGTGAAAACATGTAAGCTTGGTTTTGCAAGTAAGATCTGTTAAAAAAAATGTATATGCCACTGTGTGAATTTCAGTAGGTCCACATCCATAGGAAACTTGCATTGTGACTTTCGTAAACAAGTGAAACATGTTGCAGGGTGATATATGGATGCTTTGCACACCTCTGCCCTGATGAGCGAAGAATTAGTGTGAGAGAGACATAGTTTCCTTCAGCTGTGCCTTTGCCAACAGTGGGCACCGATGACCTGCAGGCCACATACAGGGCACATGCTAGCCAGTGTAAGTCACTACCCTGTTGTACAGAAATATAGGGAAACAGGTGATTACCAGGTAAGCTTTGTTCTACAACATGACACATACACACACAACCTTAAGTTAGCTAATTGTAAAACAATGCATACATGTACAATAATCTATATAGTAAATAATGTATCAAATACCATATTTGGATATGCCCTAAATAATACAGTAATTAAATTACACAGTCAATACAAACACACACACACACACACAAACACACTGCCCGGTACAGTATGAGATGAAGAAGACAATTCATAATATATAATTTATGTAAATCAAAGAAATCCTATTTTGTAATGTTGTTATATTGCCATCATTTTTCATATATTTTGATATATACTTACATACATAATCAATGTAATTAATACATGGTAATAATCGAATGGTTTAAATGTTATAAACAATTAATCAAACTGTTACTATCTTACATGATAACACAGTTAATAACAAAATAATTATAATGTTTTAAACCAATGTTTTTATACAGGACTAAAGGTACAAGTTTGGTACCCCTGAACAAACTGTTGTCAAGTGTTTCCTTTTGTGAAATTTTTGCTGAATTATAATTGGTCCCCTGACTGGCCATAGGTGTTCTCAAGTCTGAGAACTTGATAATGGTTTAATAATGTGCCCAAATGTTTGCATAAGTATCTCCAATTAAGTGGCATAGATTAAAATATATGGGACAAGACCTAGTAATAAAATAGGGGATGTCGTTTAGAAAGCAACACAATGTTGAAAAATGCAGATCTAGCTCTGGTAAATGTGAGTTGGGAGATGAGGCCTGTGAAATAAAACATCTACTAACACACACTGGAATTCTTGGTAAACATTTTATTTATTTGGCTTCTTTAATGTCACTTATCGACATGGTCATTGACCATCGACAATGGTCATCCAGCGACACACACAAGGTTAGATCCATACACAAGTTCAATCCAAGACCAGTCATACAACATACACAAGTCAATGACAATTTAGAGACACCAATTCACCTAACACACATGTCTTTGGACTGTGGGAGGAAACCGTAGTACCCGGAGTAAACCCACGCAGACACGGGGAGGACATGCAGACTCCACACAGAAAGAACCCAAACTGCTCCACCCTGAGATGCTCCACCCTTCTTGTTGTGAGGCAAGCGGTGCTACCCACCGAGCCCCCGATGCTGCAGTGCTGCCCAATGCACTGATACGGTATGCCAATTGCCCTAAAATCCAAACAAGAAGTAGGGTGCGATTAAAAGAAAATCTTATATATATATATAAGATATTAGATATAAATCTATATATTTTAATTATTTCATCCATCCATTATCTTCCGCTTAATCCACATGGGGTTGCGGGGCCAGTCGGTGCCCTACTGACAACTCTGGAGGCAAAGGGCAGAAACAACCCTAGATGGGACACGAGATCCATCGTAGGGCACACACACACAGTCACACACTAAGATTTTAGAGACATCAATTAACCTAACATGCATGTATTTGGACGTTGGGGGAAACCGGAGTACCCAAAGTAAACCCTCTTCAGACACAGGAAGGACATGCAGACGCCACACAGAAAGCACCCAGGCTGCTTAACCCTCGGATTGAACCCGGGACCTGCTTGATGTGCTACCCCACCGAGCCCCAGTGCCGCCCTATTTTAATTTAAATTTTCTTATATTATGTATACGGATATTTGTCAGAATGAGGCTGCTGTCTCGCTAGGTGCTTTCCCCTCCTATACAGCGGGTGGTGCTGTTGTTACCCACTGCCTTCCCACCCCTCTTCCTCTCCACTCTTTGTTGGTTCTCGTCTTTCTTATGGTGTTTCTTTGGTCTGTTCTTGGTTTGTTTTGGTATCTCTGCTTTTCTCCCCTCTCTTACCTTTCCTTTCTTTATTGCTATATTGTATTGTGACCTTGTTTGCCTCTGTGTGTGCGTTCTTTCTGTATTAGCCTAGCTTGTTAGCCTCTGTCTGTGTTGCTTTGTGTTAGCCTATCTTGTTAGCCTCTCTTAGCTTTATCTGTTGTAGTTGTGTATGTCTTCCCTGTTAGTTTTGTCTAAGCATTTGTTGAGTTATTGTCTGTGTATTATAGGTTTTGTCTTTTGTAGTCCTTTGTGTGTCAGCCTGTTTGGTTTGCTTATCCCCTTATTGTGTTTTTCCTGCTCTTTGCCATGTTTTTCTTTGTATTCTGTAAATATCATCTGCACTTGCACTTATGTACGCCCCTGTGACTCCTTCCTCTCCCGTTCGTGACGATATTATAACTACGGGTGCGATTGCAGCGACACGCCCAGGCTTTCTGCTGAAACTGCATTTGCCTTAGTGTCTATAAAGTTTCACTTAATATTAACTTATTTAATATATTTGTTAATTATTATTCATGTATAGCATTCATTTGCCTTGTTCATGCTTTTAATGATCAATTACATAGAAATATGGGTGTAAAAAAACAATTATTAGGGGTCTAGAATGGATTCATCCTATTTACATTACTTCTTATTAGATTTGATTACAACTCGAACAAATTGGACTTAAAATGGCCTTCTGGAACCAATTAAGTTCTGATTTCTCTCCTGCACTTTACCAGTGCTCCATTTAAATGGTAAAATGGGAAACTGTAGGTATGGCATTGTGCACTCAGGCTTGTGTGGTTCCTGAGTCTAATTTAGGACACTGTCCATCTCAATATATGGGTGCGTATATCTTTAAACTGGTCAATTTTCCCGAGGACTGAAGTGCATCCCGAACCACGGCAGAGTTTTTATTATATTTGCGCATCCATTGTGAAGTGCAAAAGGCACTCTTGTCCTGTAATGGACCTCTTGTTTATTTTTGTTTACTGCCCACATTTCCTTCATTGGATGACTGCTAAGTTAAAAGTAAAAGGGGTAAAATGGGAAGAAGCTGCACTATGTGGACAAAAGTATCTGGACATGTCAAAGTTTGCTTTGAAGGAAAGCTAATTTATCAGGTTAAGGAGGCAGAAGGGAAAAAGGAAAGGGAACACAACCAGGGTAAGACAAACGCATGGAAAAACAAGTGAGTTAAGCCACAGTGTGTGCAATAACGATAAGAATAACAACAGGGTTTGTTTACAAAAAGCAAAATCAAGGGGCAATTGTGATACAAGCAAAGTTCGGCTTTTCTAGGCAAAACACGTTAGACAATGGGCAAAAGCAAGCAGAATGTCAAAACTAGCTCTATGGAGAGGACAGGAGACAGGGATGCAGAACAATGAGATTTTATTGAATGAGATAAGCAGCGGTAATAAGCCAAGAGCGATGGGAGGCAAATGGCAGGAGGAGCAATGTGGAGATACTGCTGCTTTACGGGAGGAGAGGCTGGTAACTAGGGTAGAGCTAGGACCCTGGATAGGGAACACAGAGCAGAGAACACACCGAGCAAACTAACAAAATAACATAACAGGGGTTTAGACAGGCAGGGAAACACTGGAGGAGAAAACGCTACACTGATGACTACAGGAGGAGAGGAGAGGGCTAAAGGAGAGGGCTAAACTGATGCTGGGTAGGAACTGGAACAAAATAACAAACACTATGACAGCAAAAAGATAGCGGGAAAGACAGAGACGAGAAAACATGGAACCTGGAGACGCTAAATAGAGCAGGTAGAGGCAGAGGGTAGGTGAACTAAACGAGGCGGCGACCAGACGGGACCGAGAGCGCCCAGAGAGAGGATAAGGGAGAGCGAGGGACAGGGAGATAGTAAGAGTGTTAGTGGGGAGAGAGAGAGAGAGAGAGAGAGAGAGAGAGCTTTAGTTCACCCAGATAGCAGGGGTTAGTACTGGAAATGGAAATGTTAGTGGGGGAGACTAACGTACGTACGCAGGCAGGGACGCGCCGGAGGGGCAGGCTAGGGTGAGACCTAACTCAACCCCAGCCGACCGAGAACCAACCACCTGGGAACACACACAATAACAAAAAATGCTCCGAACGAACAGCGAGAGGGTAAAGGGAAAAGAAGTGAGAGAACTATGGCTATAGACAGACAAAACACTGGAGCGAAAATAAAAGGACGCGGACGATTCAAACACGCACACACGCATACACAGAGATCTAAAGCTAAAGGGAAAAGGAAGGAGGGGGGAGAGGGTGAGCGGAGGACAAAGGGATGCACACAGATGATAACTAAACACACTAGTATATACAAACGCGCACACACTCATCCGACGGAGAATCAACACGGAATAAAGACTTACTATAGTATAAGGAAAAGGTAGCAGGAAAATGATCACTTGGATAACGCTCGGTATGTAGTAAAACAGCTAAACAATACCTCGCACTCGCTCAGCAAAACGGGAAGCCTTATAAAGAGTGTGATAGAAACCGGAAGTAATGAGCCGCACCTGGTGAAGAGGAAAACTCGTGCTGATTAGAACACGGGACTAGGGGAGCGCGAGAGAGGGAGAGAGTCAGAAACAGGATTTCTCACACAGAAAGCCGTCCACTCTCTCTGTGCACTCTTAAATGCAATCACAGGAACAATGATGTCAGCGACTTACAAAACAAAGCTCTGCCGGAAAGCTTCCATGGCATTCGACAGTCAGAGCTTTTGTACAAGGAATGTTTAATATTTTTCTACATTAAATCCATCCCAACCCATGGCTACCAAGCTATAATCTGTGGAATCTGACTAACGATTCAGTAAATTGTTTAGATTCCGGCTCGTTGGAATGATCCCACCCCTCATCTTAGTAACTCCACCTATGGCTGTTTGGATTTGCTATGTGCCACGGCTAAACACTGTAGCTATAGTTAGTCCATGCTTTACAATAGCCCAGCTATTCGACTTTATGATAGGAACCAGATAATACACAAATACACATTCAGCGGAAACTGTATTCTCAATATAAAATTTCCAGGGTAAGCTATACGCAATGTACTTTATATATTCATTACTCAGATGAGGAAGTCGGCAGTGCGTGACGTAGAAGAGACGAGCACTCTAAAACAGTTCCACTATATTAAACTCTGTGAATTTACAATACATCCTGAATACCAATAAGCTTACGATTAAGGGAAAGACTTAGCTCATGACACCATATTATTTAAAGCAACATTCACTTAAAGGTATCGTTCTAAATAGTGCTGTTTAGACATTGCGGTGTTTTGACCAGAGAATATGACAGACATTTCTGTAAGACCCCAGGGCGCTGCGTTAACTTGTGGAAATCTGGTGCAATATGTCACCTTTAACTAGAACAAGGCACAAGGGTTACAATAACAAAACAAGGCAGGCCACTTAAGATCAGACTGAATGAAAAAACGATGCATTATGTATAAAGCGTACCTTCTTTTCTTTTTTTTCCTTTTATGGAAATAAAATCTGCTGTGTTTTGTGCCTGGGTTTCTATCTAGCTTCAAATCGGAGGAAGAGGGGGAAGGTTTTTGTGATCTGTATCCTCATCTTGCTGTCAGGAACTCCATCAATATTTAACTTCTTCCCTGCTACTTAACTTCCTGTCAATACGTCCAGCCATGTTTATTGTGTGTAGCAGAAATTCCTGGTCATTCTCAGTCTACTGAGTGGATTGGTTTTGAGGGATGATCCTGTGAGGGATAGATTAGTTATGGGTTAGTTATGAACCCCTGAAAATCAGCCCTCACTCACTGATAACTTTATTATCTAAGCATCAATAGACAAAAAGTGCTTTAATAGAAACATTAATTCAAACACATTATGTTTACAAAATTCAATTGCCTTTAGATTCCCTTTATTCTATTTAGAACTTAATATAGATAATAGGCAATTACCCAGCACCAGTGAGTTTACATGTATATAATAATATATTAAAATATACACACACACACATACATATATATATATATATGTAATTTCCCTTTTGAATATGTGATGTGATTATACTATTAAAAAAAAAGAAAAAAGAAAAAAAAAAAAAAAGAAAAAAAACCCATTTTATTTATATATATATATATATATATATATATATATATGAAAAAAAACCCATTTTATTTATATATATATATATATATTTTTTTTTTTTTTTAAGGCAGATATATAAACAACATAAACAAATTATAATAGGAAATCAAATTCTATCTAACTCTACTATGTTTCCATAATTAGCTAATTTAATTGATTTTCACGAATATTGATTTACGTTCCATGACCTACATGCGTAACTTTGAGCTACGTGAAGTTCTGTGTTAAGGTTTGTTTTCAGACACATTTAGGACACGGACACAAGCAGCGACGTGAAATGAAAACGTTTTTGCACTGTTTAAAGGGTGCCATGTCGACTTGACCTTCATAGGAACTTATACCCAGAAACCCTGTCATTTGACTGCTAAGTGGCTCTGTGCTGGATTTACCTACTTAAAGGTTTTTAAAGGGATACTGCATTACCTGTTCTGGAAATGTATCTTTTTTCACCTGGACTCATTCCCTCTTGGTTGTGTGCAGCCAGTGAGGTTGTTGTTATTTAGGTTAGTCATCCACTGTGCACATATATATTTAGGTTTTACAGTGTGTGTGATTGTTAATACGTTTTTGTAACTGTAAATGGTTTTAATGTTTTGGCCAGACAAACAATTTATTTGTTAGTGTTTCGTTAGTTGGTATTTCATCTAGAAGGCCTGAATAAGCGGCTACACATTAACCAGCTACACAAAACTGTCAGTAAATGGTTAAAAAATTAAACCAAAGTTAAAGTTGTGTGCTACATTTTAAAGATCTTGTAACAGTTCTACACTAACACATTGAATGACACTGCTGAGTCAAGAGGCACTATTGGCTTGATGTGACATTGTTTCAAGGGTCAGAAAGCCTACCCTTACTAAAATCAAACTAAATAAAATGTAATTTCCCTGCAAGGCCAAATCAGGATGAATTGCCCATTGAACTGTACAGCTTCGATCAAAAGTCACGATGAAAACGCGCACTTCACGTCACCGCGCTGAAATATGACTCGGTGTTAACAGGTTTCAGCAGAAATAAAAAAACAGAACATGAACCCTGTCCCGAGCGAGTCAATCAATAGCAATTTCGTCCTTCAGAGAAAGAGGATAAGATCTTAGACTCTGGAACAACGTTGTATTAAAACATAACATTGCTCGCACAATCACTGAATGGGTGTTATTAAGGAAGAAAACATGCATTTGCTATTTCACAACATGTCCAGACTCACAGGAATGATGTTCAAATTCCACACAAACTCAGAGCAGCCATTCCGATTCCTTTCAAACTATTTTTCCGCTCTATTCAGCTGCTCAATTTGTCCAGTTTGTACTGTTTTGGACCACGGTTCACAAAAGCAGCAATCACATCACGGAAAAACGGTGACCAAATCAGTGATACCATTTTTAAGATACCTAAGAAACTCAAAACAGTGGTCAAAGATGGAGGACCGGATTCCCAAAAGTGTCTTCAAACAAAAAAACGTCTTTAATGTTTGTTAAACGCCATGAAAAACTGTGATTCTTCGTATAACCACTTAAGAATTCTCTTAACACCTTCTCAAGAACAATTGTTATTCTTAAAAATGTTCTTAAATATTTTCTTAATCTCACACTTTTCTTAGCCTATAACAGGTAAACGTTGAAATCTTCCAAACTTTAGGCAGGCGTGTTGGAAATAAGGGCAACATTTTTTCAAAAGTGTAAAATAATTTTTAAGTGAAAGTCATCCCTAAATTACAAAAATTGTCTGCATAAGCAAAGGAAATGGCAAAGCCACCCATGATTTGTTTGGTATTTGTCCCACCATTACCAGGCAGCTCAGGGTGGAGCGGCCTGGGTCCTTTCTGTGTCGAGTCTGCATGTCCTTCCCATGTCAGCGTGGGTTTACTCTGGGTACTCCAGTTTCCTCAGACAGTCCAAAGATGTGAGTGTTAGGTTAATTGGTGTCTCTAAAGTGGCCTTGACTTACGTGTATGTATATATATATATATATATATATATATATATATGTAGTCGATTTTGGTTAATGGGACCACCATTCAATGGGACCAGATCCTAAAGTACCGAAACAAATCCCAAAGTCTCTGGCATCACTACCCAAAAACTCTACCCTCCACTGCCACCTACAGATATTTGCGTAACATTTCCATTTACTACACAAAAAAAAAGCCACAAGTCGCTACCATGCCACAGCAAAAGTGCGTCAGATCCCACTGGATAAGTTCTTCAAACGTTGACTGGAATTTAGTAAGAATTAGTTTTTTTACAGTATTAGGCATCGCATGCTGAGTACCTATACATTGTGTTGTAGATCGTTTCGAAAAACTTGTTTGCAAATGTATTTTTTAATTAATAAAGTTTGTAAGCAACAGTAGATCTTGTTCGTTTAATCGGACCAGCCGGTTATAAGGACCAAAACGATCACGTCCCGATGTGGTCCCATTAACCATAATCGACTGTATATATATATATACAGTCGAATACGGTTAATATATATATATATATATGTCTAGTCTTGAGATGAACTTGTGTATGAATATAACCTTGTGTGTCGCTGATATTCCCACTGATGCCGATAGCTACGTTAAAGAAGCCAAATAAACAAACAAACAAACAAATCCCACCATTACCTGTAAGTTTTGTTGCTACATTTTTTTGATTGTTTTAAACCGATTCATGGAAATTACGGTAAATACAAATTCAATAGGTATCTAATGTCATTCTGTCTTCATACTGTAATTCAAGGAAGGTTTATTGTCATTCACATCACGTGGTACATGAGGAGAGACGAAATATAGATCACATGATTCCAGTTGCAACCAATAAAACTTAAGTCTTTGTATAAAATAAAAAAGGTAAACATAAATAGTAAATTTAACAATTAAGTAAAACTAAGCTGTAAGATACAATTTTACCTTACATAAAAAAACTATGAAGATTTATTTAAAAAAACCATAAGGAAACCTTACGAATTTCTTACGATTATTTCTGAGAAACCTTCCAAGATTTGCATTTAAAAACATTCTTAATACATTTCTTACTGCTTGTTTTCAGACCGTTCAGCACGTTTTTTTCTTAAGAAAGCTTTTGTAAATCCCTCCCTGTTCTTCTAGTTAAATGATATGCTCATGTTCTTAGTCTGCTAAAACTCTCAAACGTTTTACAATTGATTTGAACATTTATATTTAAACTTTTATCTAATTCATGTATTAACTATAACTTTGTTAGAATGACAAATGACTTATCTGTAACTGAAGCAAGCATAAGCAGATAAGCAAAGTTTCAAATTTGAAATATCCCCGAATTTTTTTGAGCTGTATCACTTTACACATTTCAACTCAGCAGCCACTGCAGGTTCTACAAGGTGGGGCTGAAGACTGTGATCTTCTTGCACTTTGCAACAATTCTTGGGTCTAATCTGGAGGAAACTACCCCCAGCGGAAATCCCTCGCAAACTACATTTGATCCATGGCTCTTTGTGGTTTGCATTCACACCAACTCTTTGTAATGCTAAAGTGATATAAGCACCGTGAATTTCCCTAGAAAATCTGTTGCAGATTGAAGCCTAGACTTTACTGCCGGTCCAGTTGTGTGTTTTTTCCCATTATTAACACAAACATCTGTTGTGTACACCAGAATCCATGTATATTTAAACAGCGCTCAACACAGGTGCCTGCATTCTCACCACTCACTAAACGCTTGCATCACTCTGACAAGACAATCGCCCAAACTCTAACATCCGGAGCGATCATACTTACAGTACATACAGTTCTAAGAACTATGAAAATGTTCCTATGGAAGCAAAGGGAGAAAACTCATTATTCTCATGTTTTTCCTTTTTGCCAAATTTGCCTTGTTAATTAGGCAACAGGCTTGTGAGTCGGGTCTCCTAATAAAGCCATCAAGCTCCTGGATGTTTTCAAAGCTACAGAGATGGTGCGTGTATGTGGTAAATATAGTCGTTATCTTGTGCTTCTTCTTCCTGGGTGTCGCAGTAGATGGATGCTCCTGTCCCCTCTGTGTTTGGTCCATTGTTTGTGCACGACTCCCTCCAGGGCAGATGGACGTAGCTTGTGATAGGAATAAATGGACATTGTTGAAACGTATCTATTATATCGTGACACCAGTGTTGATGATGCCCAGCTTGAGGGGACGAGCAGATTACACACTTCACGCTGAGAGGAAAAAAAACATCGGTAGTAAAAGAAGGCAACATTTCCAAATGCTTGAAGGTGTATTTATGTCAGTGTGTCACAATCTTGGCCTGCCTGTTGTGTAGCAGGGTTCTCATTGTGTTAGTTCTGTCATGTACCCATGTTCTTATTGGATAGCTTATTGGATGTTGGTCCGGGGTTTGAAGCCTGGTGGAGCGGCCTAGGCCCTTTTTGTGTGGAGTCTGCATGTCCTCCACTGTCTGCATGTCCTCCACTGTCTGCATGTCCTCCACTTGCAAGTAAATGACTGAATTGATAAAAAAAAACTGATTACACTAAATTGGCAAAACTGGTAAATTGGCATATACTGCTCACAAAGATTAGAAATTGCTCCAAATATA
>JAVSBV010177716.1:0-42428 GCA_033117975.1 Parotocinclus spilosoma | reverse complement strand
GCACCTGAGCTCAATTTTGAGCTTCATGGCAAAGGCTGTGAATACTTACGTAAATGTGATTTCTTAGTTTTTTATTTTTTTAAAATTTTCAGAACTCTCAAAAAAACTTTTTTCACATGGTCATAATGGGGTATTTTGTTTAGAATTTTGAGGAAAGACATTAATTTAATACAATTTGGATTAAGGCTGTAACGTAACAAAATGCAGAAAAAGTGAAGCGCTGTGAATACTTTCCGGATGCACTGTATGCGACACTGTGTATGTATATCTAAGTGTTGTGCACTACACTAAGCAGAGACAAAAAGCCAGTCTGATCTAACGAAATAACAGTAGAGATGACATCATCCCGGTAAAATGCCAATAAGACTTTCACATTAACATTTTATAAAGTAATTGGGAGATGCACTATCTAAAGGATCTTTTTATCAGGAGGGTAGCGGAGGCTTCAGTAGAGATTTGGGGAATAGAGCCAGAATCAAATGAACGATTAAACATATCAACTAATAGAAGAGCAAGATTAGGCAAACATGTCTGAACTAACCATCACATTCCAGGCACTTTGTGCCTTGTAACAATGATAAAGCAAGATAAAGTTCCTCACTGATAATTGGCTTTTCTAACTCTTGTACATCAGACTGGTTTATTAATGGTAAGCTTAAACGATCAAAGAAACTCTCAAAGAGCTGGGGATCTGATCAGAGGCGTGAAGGGACCCGTTTCTTAACTATAAAGTTGATCCCTAAAAGGTCTTTCACAAGGGACTTGTTTGAATCTAAAAAATGTGCAGCTTGGTGTAACTGATGAGCAAATCATTTGGTGACCATGGTCATCATAAGAAATTCAGAAGTGAAGAGATATGACATGAGGACACGTTTAGCCAGGATAGCACATTTCCTGCTTTCTATTTTTAGCCCATAGCCCATATACGAGACAGTAATATATGCTTTCAAAGTTTTCAATAAAATGGAGGGGGAATTGAAAGAGGGTTTTTTTCAATGCTTAAAAAAGTTTTGCTGGAAGATCATATTGACATATAATGTCCTCCTTTGTTATAGTGTCTTAAACCTTCAGAGTATCCAAGGCTTAACCATACGTGTGTTAATGGAAACCAGGGGATGATCTCCCAAAGCAACTGCATTGCCTTCACATTCGAAAAATCAAAACATTTAGTTGTGAACCAAAAATTCAGAGATGCCACACACTGAAACCAAACTAACTAAATTAAATTAAAAAAGGTCAACATCATTCTGTGCAATGCTACATGTATTGGAGTATTAAAAGGAGGGGAACTGTTGCTTTTCTGTAGCTGGTGTGATGCCCTCCTGAGCTGCAGTAAACCCTTTTTACTCACTTTTTACATCAGTCCTGCACATCAGCATGGATTAATGATTTATTTAAAAAAGTCAGATCTGAGATGTTGATCAGTTTTCTTACGTAAACTGTTCGCTTTGGGTCCTTCCACAGCATTTCTATTGGATTCATGTCAGGACTTTGGAGTGGCTGCTACATAAAAGTTCACTTTATTCTTATTTAACCATTTGTGGTAGAAATATGCTGTGCTGTGTCGTGTCGTTGTTTGGCTGAATTCAGAAAGCATTGTTCTGTTAGAACTATCAATTGTGGTAAGACAGGCTGAAACATGTTAGTACCACCACCATGTTTCACAGATGGGATGAGGTTCATGTTGGAATTAGGAGTTTTTTTTATCTACATTTCTCCTTTAAACCAAACAGCTCTGTTTTAGACAACTGCTTTTTTTCCCTATTTTTTGCAGCACAGCCATGTGTACACACACACACACACACACACACACACACACACACACACAAACAGCATAACTCACAAGCGGATATTTCATTGAGAGATTTCATTCTGTAGTATATAGAAATCGGTTTTGATGATTTTACATCCAGTGCATTTAAATATTTCCGTATTTTCTGCTTGTATTCTAATAAGAAGACTGGGAAATAATTATATACGGCAATTACACCATTGCTAAACTAATTGGTAGCCTAAGATTTTACTAAGGTAATTACATTTTGCATCGAGAAACCAGCTACTTTCCATCATGAAGTATAGCTCATAAACCTTTTTAAATGAGTTCTGTATCTATTACATATAACTAAGCTTGGCCATTGTTGTCCATCCATCTCCAGTATCCAGTGTTTGTTTGTCAGGGTCACTGTCCTTCTTGAGCCTGTCACAGAAACACTGGGTGCCAGTCCATCACATGGTATCGCACTTTCACCTGGGGGCAATTCTGAGGCAATCAGTCTAAGGGTTTTGGACTATGGGAGGAGTAATCTGAAGTCTCTTTCCATCACCATCGCTTAAGTGCTGTCTGTCACTTTTGCTCATATATCATGAGCTCTGTTATTTGTTTGTTCTGTATTTCCTCCTCATCATGGTCCATGTCTAGCAGTGAACGGGTTGAATGCAGATCAAATGAACCCTGTCCAGTGGGCCAAAATTGAAGCATCAGTCAACATGATAGGTGATAGGAGGAATGGAAAGCAGAATTTTGAAATGTTTATTGGGTCAAACATACTGACACTTATCCAGTAGGGATGTTGGATATTGATAAAAAAAAATCTCAGTATTTTGTTGAATTTCTCTATACTAAAGTATTCCAAAGTTGTTTAAACTCCTCTCTCTATCCCAATTGCCTCCAATGTCTTTTTCAATGTAAGTGGCATCTGTTGCTTTTCTTGGGTTTGCTGGCTGTGTTTTTGTGCTGGTATGTTGGCTGGGTTTAACTCGTCGTGGACAGCTTACTCTCAGTTTGTCATAATCGTCATATTTAGAATGGTGATTAGCTTGCAGATGGTGACATAAGTTAGCTCAGCTCAAGACATAGTTTGCAGACTGCAATCTTTTGAGCAACATCCGTCTTTTCAAAGCCAAGCCAAACCATCTCGATCTACCTTTTATATGAGCTAATGAAATATTATTTTTATGATAAATATTATTAATAATATTGAAATATCATTATTACGTTGACTGTAAAGCAGGTGCAGTCTGTTTTTTTTCCCCTTGTTCACTCATTTTTAACTCCAGGTTTTTTGTACCTGGCGACACATCATATCTAACACATAACACATTTGTTAAATGCCAATTAAGACATTGTAGTGGATGATACACATCGCACACCACTGTAATCCATAGACAAGGAAAAATCATAGTCAAGCCAAAGCCATTAACCACATACAATAAAGAACAAGGAAATGCTATAAGAACTCAGCATGGAATTGATGACAGTTGCATGATCATACTACTTAATGTAGATTGGGCCACAAAAGCTATACATACTCTAATCAAAACTGATGAGATGCAGGTGCAAATGTGAATATAAATGCCAATTAACAAATTAGGAGCCCAACAGGAAGGCGGACAAAAGCTGAACCCTTTAAAGGTAATTGGATAGGATCTTTAAATTGCCTTATTCGAGCTAATTAATGTTAGTTTAACTCCTTTTCAGCTGGTCTCCTTAATAAACCAGGTACATCACGCTCTCATGACCATTTACTGTTCAAGAACTGAACAGTCAGAAATGCTAAGTACAACTGTTGGTAAGTAAGTTGGTAAGGTCCTTACTTAAGTAAAAGTGCTACTAATCTGTTAAAAATACTAAGTAAATAAGTATGGATTACATGTTTTTCTCTGATTGGAGTGTAAAAGTGCAAGCTACTAAATGTACATTAGTAAAAAACAAAAAAAGGAAGTTAAAGTAGTTCTTTAAAGCTTTTAGAACCCTGATAGGAGTATAAAAGTACATGCTACTAAATGTACTTTAATATAAAGTAAAACAAAACAAAAACAAAGTTAAAGTAGTTCTTTAAAGCTTTTAGATCTCTTATAGGAGTATAAAAGTACATGCTACTAAATGTACTTTATTAAAAAGTAAAAAAAGAAGTTAAAGTTGTTCTTTAAAGCTTTTAGAACCCTGATAGGAGTATAAAAGTGCAAGCTACTAAATGCACTTTAATAAAAAGTAAAACAAAACAAAAAAACAGTTAAAGTTGTTCTTTTATCTTTAAGCTTTTATCGAGGGCAAGGAGGCAGAATCCATGACACAGAGGCCACATATTGGTTTGTACTACATGGATCATCTGCGCAAATCAAAAATGATATCAACCTTGGCGAAGCACATCAAAAATAGAATAAAAGATTTTTAGACGTAAGGGACCGAATTATGCAAATGACATTTATTTTAATAATTGATAATAAATTGCTCATACTTAGACATGTCAATATTCAGTAATGCAGTACATCATTATATTTAACTCAGTAATTATCATCGACTTTATGAAACACACTGCAACAAAATGCAGCGTCACACTCACCTGCATTAGTTATGCAACAAGTATTAACCTAGGATTCACAGAGTGCCTGACTGAAATTGGGTAAATAAAAAATAAACAGTTGGATAAAACAGATTATGTAATATATACATAACAGCTATAGTAAAGAGCCTGTTTTAAAAGTGGAGTGTGTAAAATCTGCAGTTCTGTCTTTTATAATATAAGGAGTCAAAGAAAAAGTAAAGATACCTAATATAAATATGTAAATACTTACCACCCCTGGCTACCTCTAATTAAGACATTAGAGTTAAAACATAAAAACTAATGCAAACTAATTCCTCCACATACATGGACAAAGGAAAGAATAGGGAAATGCTTTATCCTTATCAGTGTATATGTATTCATGTACTGTTCATTCAATTAGCTTGTCTTTTGTATTGCTTGACACTGACCAGCAGTTTAGCTATCTGTAACTTGTTTTATCTGCACAGTCGTTTCCTGGCCAAGATACTTTCACAAATCATGTTATTCAGTGCAAGTCTCAGAACTCTTTACATTTTCACTAATGAGTTCACTTGAAGTGAACACCAGGCCATCGCTTTCAAGGGGATCAAAGATTGGTATCTGGGAGTGAATTTTGCCTTGAAAACTGTCTGAATTCTCAGTCTAAATGACCACAGACTAAAGCCAAGTGCAAAAATGTGAAAAAAGAAAGGTTGTTTCCAAAAGAAAAATGTTTTCTAGTTATTTACATTCACCTAACTGTGGCAGCTTTGGCATAGGTGGGATTTGAACCCTGGGCCATCAGGTCCAGAGTCCAGGACCTTAACCTCTAGGCTGCCGAAATCCAGGATCATTAGTTAAAATCGAAAAATTAGAGACAGTATGCAAAATGCAGATTAAAAAATGCAAAACAAAACATATTTACTTTTGGTTTTTCTTTCATCTGGTAAACTTTATTTAATTTGTTAATAGTCGACCATTTTAGGCCTCCGACCCATTCCAAGTAAAAGTGTTAAAAGAGGAAATGTGGTTAACAAAAACTGAATATCAATGTAATTTTAAACAGGTGATGTCAACAAATGATTGTGATCATGATTTGATATAAAAGCTGCATCCAGGTAAGGTGGAGTTTTTAAGAAGCAAAAATGGGCAGAGGATCTCCAGATTATTAACAAATGTGTGAAATAATTATTTAAATATTTAAAAATAATGCGCCTCAAATTGAAAGGGATTTGCCTAGTTTTCCATCTAGAGTGCGTAATATTATTCAGTGATTTTTAAGGAATTTCAGTGCGTAACGGGCAAGGGAGCAAGCCTAAACTGAAAACCCATTATTACCGATCCCTCAGACGGCACTGCATTAAAAATTATTATGAGTAATCAATACCCGATTAAACAACATGGGCAAGGGATTACTTTGGCAAACCTTTATCAAGCACTACAATACAGAGTTACATTTAAAATGCCAGTTAAAATGTTGCTGTGCAAAAGAGAAGCCTTATGTTAACCATGTGCAGAAGTGGCATCAACTTCTTTGGGCTTAGAGGCATCTAGGGTGGACCTGATATTTTAAGAAATGAACACCATGCACTCTGGACCAAAGTCAAAAAGCGCCATCATTGTCAAGTCTAAAAGCCAGGGGGTACCAATGTATGGGCCTTTCAGAGACCTTGGCGAAGGTCATTTACGCTTCTGTGGTTGCAGCATTAATGTAGATTAACGGGGTTATGCACACTTGAATTTTATTTAGTAAATTTAATTTGTTCTGACATTCATAACCCATGTCTATGATCCTGTAAAGGAAGTGCTACTCAAAGGTACAGATGTGACTGCTTGCTTGTCCTAGAAAAAAAGGCGTGAGAAAAGGTCTGCAAAATACTTTGTCCCACTAAAAGAACGAGGTCCAGTTATGGACTGGTACTACAGGTAAGAAGAAGCTCCTGAAGTTCAGCTGCTGATTGCCCAAGAAAAGAGCTTTTCTGCTCTCCGAGCACGTCGCTTTGGCACGGCCAGAGGAAGCATCGCTGCCATTCAGCAGCCTCAAAGCTTCAATAGGACTCTTCTCTCCTGCTCGCTCTTGTCTGGCATTTATCCATCCCAGCCCACCTCCCGTCCTTTTCTGTCTCTGCCTCCTGTCCCGACTCCTCCCACCTCCCGTCCTCCGCTGTCCCTGTCCTCCTGGCCTTTTCTTCCATCCCCCTTATGCATACTCCATCTTTCCCCTTCTTGCTCTGTCTATTATTTCTCCTTGTCAGACACATCCTTTAATCGTTCTTTTCGTCCCCACCCAGTTCTCCCAACCCCAAGCTAAATTGCTGTCCTCTTTCCCAAATGAATTCCAGCCACCACTGATCCATCTTCCAGGCCTTTCACAGCATTTCATTTTGTTTATTTTTTTTCTCGGCCCTTGGGATTGTGGGGAAACTGCTTTTTAAAGACCAACCTATTTAAAATGCGTTTAATTTTATCCTTAAGTGACGTGCGGCGCAGCACGATTTGTATAATTACGTTCCCGGATTAATTATGCAGTTGTTTCAGTGTCTTATAAACTTTCTTTCTTTTGGAGTCCTCTTCTAAATGACGGAATAAAAGAGATTGAGGTCTGCTCAGTGTCCCTGCTGGACTGATCAAACCGGCAATTCTCAGCAGTGACATATGAAAATTGACATTTCTCCCCACGTCAGCTGATGACAGCATGAGTAAATGGCGATGGATCCTATCCAAGTCAGTGTAATTCACCCTGCAATATCCACCTAAGCTGCTTCGTATGGAATAATGGCTGCATTCAATGGTTTTATCAGTCCCTTGCAGGTGGCATTAGCCGCCTGAAAATTCCAATACCCTCTGTGAGTTTTTAATCGGGGTCATGGCACATGCCTAGAGGGCCGACTGCGCTGTGCAAATGAGCAACCAGGCCTGAGTAGCCCATCCTGCTCCTTGTGTCATTTTAGGAATTAACAATATATGTCAATATTACTGCCAAGTACCAGGCAGATTTAGCACATTTTAATGACCTGAACTAAGCTGTTTAAGACATTATCCTGCTCCTTGCATATGCAGATATGTATTGTAATAATAATAACAGAAAAGCCATTCTTGCTTCATACAGTGCGCAGATGTTCCAAGCAAATCCCAATGTAAATGGCAGCATTTGCATCTTAGATATATTTTTGTACAAATGTCAACATTCATTCAGTATCTTCTTAACTCACACGGGGTCGCGGGACAGCCGGTGCCCACCCGGCAACTCTAGGCGACAGGGCAGGAACAACCCTAGTTGAGGCACCAATCCATTGTAGGGGGCACAGTCATGCACACAGTCACACACTTTAGAGACACCATTTAATCAATCACGCATGTCTTTGGACTGTGGGAGGAAACCGGAGTACCTGGAGTAAACCCACACACACATGGGGAGGACATGCAGCTTCCACACAGAAAAGACTCAGACTTCTCCACCCTGGGATTGAACCCGGGACCTTTTTTTCTGTGAGGCAGTGGCGCTATCCACCGAGCCACTGTGCTGGCCTTCAAATATCAACATAATAAGCGTAATCAGAACACTGTGTACTTTACCGAAAATGATTTTAAACATTGCAATTCATACAAATAGCATTCAATTTTTTGGACAAAACAAAATAATCTGTCAAATCAGCTTGACAGTAAAATTACTACAGTGACATGAATTATATATTTGGCATTTTTACCGCGGAACAGCATTCATTCGCCTTGCTCAGGCCCCCTTGCAATAGCTCCATGCGTCCAACTTTGTGAAAGACTGGAAAAACCAAACTAATACAGTCTTCTTTTATTGTCAGGTATTTTCTCTGATCTTGCATTTCAGCAAGTTGGATGTTGGTGTAGTAATTGCTGATATTCTAAAAAATAAGATGACTAATCCCCTGTAATGTGCTTTGGATTCGTTTGAATTGGAATGCTTAATGCCATAACGAAAGAATTACCCTATCACAATGATTTTGAGCACAGCTATTAACCACTGAACTTTATATCAAAACCAGAAGTTCTGTCTAAGTTTGCTGCTCACAAAAATGAGGGGATTTTTCTAAATGAAATATCCTCTAATTAACTATCCCCTAATATTTGTAAGCAGTGCCTTTGCTTTAATTTCATTGCAGTCAGTACGAACCTGACGTGTTTCATGAAAATTCATAAATTTTCATTGAAATTCATTAAAACATACAACAAAGTATGACATAAATTATATTTAGGCCAGTATCAATACACATGCTAAACCTTTTTTTCATTTGTCCAACTAACCTTAACCCTAAAATAACTTACTGTTATTGTTATGACCACGGTTGGGCTGCTCGGTGGGTAGCACCGCCAACACACAGCAAAAAGGTCCTGGGGTTATCCCCAGTGTGGAGCGACCTGGGTCCTTTCTGTGTGGAGTCTGCATGTTCGCCCCGTGTCTGTGTGGGTTTACTCAGGGTACTTCGGTTTCCTCCCCCAAACACATGCGTGTTAGGTTAATTGATTACTCTAAATTGCCATTGTGTGTGTGTGTGTGTGTGTGTGTGTGTGTTCTGACCACTGTTATTAAATTGTAAACGGACATTGCTAGGTTGTTTGTCATGCTTACCTGTATAACAGCTGTAAGTCACTCTGGATAAAGGCGTCTGCTGAGTACCGTAAATGTACATGCCATGAATGGCTTTGTAGTTCAGTGGAAGGGTTTTAAAGTCGATGCAGGCGTGGATAAGATGCCAGTATAGATTTCAAGGATAGGAGTAACGTGTTCAGAAGCCTGGCAGCACAGTTCTCCTGGAGTCTCTGGAGGATTTTTTTTTGTAGGGAGATCAGCAGAAAGGGCATTGCAGCAGCCAAACGTGGTTGAAATAAGGTCATGTACAGGCTTTCTAGAAACCGAGTGTGAGAGAAATTTTGCCTTACCAACATTGCAGAGGTGAGAGAAGCACATTTTAAGAAGGAGCTACAAACACCTGCATACAGATTACAGACAGTCCAACATCAAAATGGACCTGTATGGACCTGTGATATTTCATGTTGTGCCTGGTTATTTCATTTGTTAATAAACATCTGTGAAGTTGACCAGACAAAACAGAAAACATCTCAAGTTCATGCAGCCTGCAATGAATGAAAAGGCAAATTAAATGTAAGAAACATTGGGTGCTTTTCTTGTATGTGTATTCCATTACTTTTTCTAAGTTGGGCTTGTAGACAGTAAAGTGACTAACTTTTAGACAGATTACGAACACTTTATTAGGTACAACTCATTGTTTCTACACTCACTGTCCATTGTATTAGGTCCGCTTACCATACAGAAGCACTTTATAGTTCTATAGTTACAGACTGTAGTCCATCTGTTTCACTAAATCCTTAGTTTGTTATTTTACTCTGTGCCCTAGAGGTCCAGACCCCCACACGACCAGCACAGATCAAGTACTTTTTGGGTGCTGGATCAATTTTTGCACTGCAGTGACTTCATTCATTCATTCATTATCTTTCCCTTAATCCACACGTGCCCGGTGCCCACGCGACAACTCTGGAAGGGCAGGAACAACACACACGGGTGCACTTTCGAAACACCAATTAACCTAACACGCATGTCTTTTGACCTTGGGTATAAACGGTAGTACCCTGAGTAAACCCATGCAGACACGGGGAGGATATGCAGACTACACACAGAAAGCACCCAGGCCACTCCACCCTGGGATTGAACCTGGAACCTTTTTGCTGTGAGGCAGTGGTGCTGCCCACAGTGACACTGTGGTGGTTGTGTGTTAGCGTGTACAGTGTATAAAATCTTCAGCAAAACACACACTATTAGACACGCCTACTATATCACTTCTTCTTGTAAATCTAAGGTTAGACATCATTTATTGTTGCACAGTTTGTCTTTATCATTTTTTAATCCTTCATCAATACTCAGAGGATGCTTCCTACATGATGCTTGTGGCTGGACATCTTTGGTTGGTCATCTTTTTTCCCTTCAGCACTGACACCGAGACGTAAAAAAAAATCTATTTTAGTTATTGTGCTGTTTCAGATCCCGTAATGCAGTTATTAAATGCCATATCTATTGTTTATTCGTCTGACTCTCTCCCAGTCTCTCTGTCAAAGTAGATCATTGTTACATTTGAATTGTTCACAGACTTAGACTTGGTTATATATTGCCCACATAATAAGGGTAGGACTTGCTTTTCTGTAATACCACTTTACGGTCAGTGGAGGGTCGTGTATTGCCTGAGCAGCATTCCGAATGCATCTGATTCTGGCTAAAAAAACAACCATGGTTTTCCAGTAAATGCTAGTACATGCGTCTGGCCTGAACAGTGCAGACAATTTAAATTTAAAATGTAATATGCTGTATTGTCTGGGCCGTCACAGTTATGGTGAGATTTCAGTTTCAATCATGGTGAAAAACAATTGCAAGCCGGTATTAGTGTACAACTTAAGGCTTTAGAGACACTCAGTTGAATATGCTATTTCTTAATTAGCTGCACTCATAATAAATATATAGTCCATATGGAATCATTGAAACTTTTTTGGGGGGGAAAAGTTGCTGTGGAATGAATAATGCATTTCTTAGATCGTGCATTATGCAGTCACCTTTACAAGCAAGACTGATAGGACGTTTCCTCTGTAGTCTTGCTAAATGTCTTGTCTGCATGATGAATTGCATGCAGTATATTATGCAGTACATTTCTAATTTCTCCCTCTGTGCCCTCGCTGCACATCAGCGTTTCTGTCCAGCTCATTCCTGCATTCGCACTTCTGTGGACGTTTGATTAACTGAGTTATGTTAGTGTTTCTCGTGCAGCTGGGTATAGGATACAGAGAGATAAACCTGCTGATATCTTTGTGAGAAGGTAGAGAATAGCCCCCATTTCAGGGGCTGCATCCTTCGGAGCCTGAATTTCAAGGCAGGGTGTGTCATAGCGGTGCAACCAGGCCCTCCTGATTCGAAGCCTCCTTCGTATGCGGTCCAGAAATTCACCCTTTTTTTCCATGGTAATAAAGGACAAAACGGATATATCTTTGTCCGGCCAACATATCCCAAGGTTTAATTATATGCTGTGATAAAAACTGGAAATCACATCTTATTTCGATTTCAGACTTCGCCGTGGTCTACCAGGCCTTTGAACGACACAACTTGGTACACCGCATCCTTCAAAAGGGAGGGCTAATGTTCGAAGGAGACACAGCTCATTTTTAGGCTCGACAGAGAATTTATACTAATAATAAATTCAAGATTATACTATACAGAAGGTGTCGAATGAACAAATAAGTTAAACTCTTTATTTACTCGCATCTGTCCTGATAAAATTTTAGATGTAGAACTGTGAAATTGTCTTGCTCTTTAAAATTTGAAACAAAGTCTTCAGAAAAGACGACTAAATAATTACTAATAAATAGCTACAATACTGCACTGTTTCCCATATATATATATATATTTTTCCCTCTTAAACACAAAAACACATTTACAGTTTAAGAACTTCTTTTAATGACAGTCTAATGTATATCCCGTTGTATTTATGACACAAGCAGATATTTCCAAAGAAAAGCACATTTATTCATTCATTACAGATGCAGTACTTCCTAGTCGGCTTGTTTCTTCTCCCACAGTGGGGAAAAAATTTTGCCACGAACACAAACTAGTTCTTCAATAGTTCACTGTGGGGAACAACTTAATTCACCTGACTGGTAAAACCTGATCGTCATTGTCATCTCGGTGATTGAGGTCATCAATGCCAGCAATATACACAGTGTTCAGTCTGCTTAAGCTGATGCCGCATGTGTTTAGGGTTAGGGGTTTTCAGCACCAGTCTGTGATGTTAAGTGAAGCATTATAACTGCTAAGCTGAAGAAGCTAAAGTGTCTGGCAAGATAATATATAAATTAAGTAGATTAATTACCTTAAAAAGCTTCAGTTGTTCGTGATCTAATGTTAAGTGTTTTAGTTTTAGTGTATGATCGTTAATCATGTAAGAGGCATTTGTATTTATACTCACAAGGTCGTTAAAACAAACATTGATTGTGTTTGTCTGAAAATCTAGTGTGTGGTCACTGATTGTTTATCTGTTTGTCTGCTCCCTGACCTGACCCCGGGCAGTCAGCCCTTAACTTAAGCCTTAACTCAAGACTGTGCACACAAGAATTAGAGTGGGGTGGACACCATCCCATCCTAAGAGACCCAGCTATTCAGCAAATTGAGTTTTTGTAAATGAAATGTTGGCAGCTTTGTTCAACTTCACTGACCCAGAGAACATGGCAGCAGGTTAAATAGAGACAAAGCTATACTAATCAGATGTGCCATCAGTTAATTAATCCTGTGATTTGTCCCTATAATTATTGAACTCTAATGCAGGCCAGAGAACAATGGCTCATAATTTAGCCCTTGATGGAAGAGGAAACCACAGCCCTCTGTGACCTTGGGCTGTGGAGCACTGTACATAATCTTTTGCACCACATATACTAACAGGTGATCCACAGATTAGCTGTCATTCAGATACACGGATACAAGTTGCAGACATAAACGGCTGGTCAAATGAACAAATGTGTATTTGTACTGCCGTAAATATTTATTATATCACACATACAAAATGCAGTTTCATGAATAATGATTTACTTTGCCTTAACTTTGTGGATAAATATGTTTAAACGATGATTCTGAGTTCTGAAAATGAGTGTTTCTTCAAGTAAACTCATTCCCTCTTGATTGTGTGCAGCCAGCAAAGTATGTTGATTTATTTTTATATTCCACAGTTTTACAGTGTGTGTGTGTGGTTGTTGATGTGTGCTTGTAGTTTTCTTGTGAAAATACCTTTTATTACTATATTTACAGTACAATAGCATAAAAAGACTGGTACTGGTAAAAATGGTTGTGTCTGATCTAACAACCTTCACAGAACATAATGCGATCGTTAAGTGGTGCAGACCTTCTGCATGTTACATAATATAAATACTGACCGTGAGTAAGGTGATGTATTCATTTAGTTCTTATCTGGTGTTTAGAAAGCTACCATGTTTCCTGTATAAAGTTTGTGTTAGATACAGGCCAGCTTTTTACCTTGGTGGAACTGCTAGCCTTTGGTACCCATTTGTGGTATGTTTTTGAATGGCAATACACTCCTGTGAGTACAATTGCATTAATAATGCACAGACATCTATCTGTGGTGTACTGTGACCCGATGGTGTGACGCAAATACCATTAGAAGGTTCAGGTCAAATCCTGGCTCAGCCGAGCTGCCACTGTTGAGCCCTTAAGAAGGTCCAGAAGTTCCAACTCGTCAGATCAATTAAATCACTCTAAATAAGAGAGCCTGCTCAGTGTTGTAAATAAGGATTAAGATCAACACGAGGTGTTAAAATGTTATTAAGCTACTGTACTGTGCAACAGATTTGTTGTTTTCCAAAGTGAAAACTTGGATTCGTCATGTTATTGATCTTCATTCGAATTCTTGTGAACTTTAGGCCGTTTCACCCTCTTCCCTGTTCCGAGGATTACCTTAGACCCCGGTGCGCTCGCAGCGCACCCCAACAGCCGTTACAGAGCATCCAATGACGCCGGTTATATCCGGTGTTTAATTGATGACGTGATATCAAACACCTGGGGGGTCTACTATAAAAGTACGAGCACCAGCGTTGTTCGGTGCTACATCATCAAAGAACGTATGGTCCATTGCACGCATACACAGTGCGCTCGGTCTTCCGCTCGCAATGCGATTCTGTAAGTGATCATTTACAGCCAGTCGGTAACCTCCCGGGGCTTATAGTGCCAAAGGACGCGTACGGGGGAAACCCCTGACGTATCTAGCGGTTTAGGGACAGAATCAGGGTTTCCTGTTCCATGTTTGCTCGGTCCCTCTGCCCTCTGCTGTTCCGTTCCCGTCATTCATTCCATAGTCCTTGGGTCCGACACCACATATCATAACACATCACCACATGACATTCCTCTTCCGAAAAAAAAGTGGTTTCTTTGCTGCTATTCTTTCAATAGACCATTCCTGATCAAGCTTTTTCAGACTGTAGAATGGTCAACTTGGCAACCCGATGACGCCCCAGATGCTGCTATTGTTCAAGTGTAAGGGAAGTCACACTAAATACTTGCCACTGTAGCCTGAAGAAGCTGTTTTTCTCAGATTTGTGTTCTTGTTTCATATGACATACAGATTTTCTGTACTTTCTGGTTGCATTCTAATAAGGATATTAAGAAATGTATGGTCTTATATATTGCTAATAACAGTGGGATATCTAATCTAATGGTGGCTTAAGACTTTTGCACACTATTATAGGTCACACTTTGATAATGTAGTAATGGATGGATAACTAGTCCAAAAATAACCTAACAGGTTAGTTTAGCCTTTCTTCAAAATGAATTGTAATGACATTATTCAATTCACATTGAATAAAAGGAAAGTTTCATGTCATGTAACTTAATATATGTAACAAAATAATTAGTATATGCTTTTAGAACAATTTGCAAATGATACAATCTTTTAGTCCATCAGTTATATATTAAGGTGAGATCTGGATCCTGGACCTTCAGCTCGTCATGTTTTTAAACATTTAATGTGCAGTGCTTGCCAGCAACTAATTTAGTCCCACTGCAACCAAAGACAGACATGAGCCTATTGTGAAATATGGTAGTGACGATGGTGTGAAACAAACCAAATGTGGGATTTAACCAGAGCAGTCAGTGAAATTGTGGCAGCAGAGACGATACCATATAATATCGCACATTCATAAGATGATTTTTTGCATTGCCTCATACAGTGTGATTTGTAGTAATCTCGTGATAAAATCCAAAGAACCGCCGCTGAGGTCGCAGAATCTGAAACAGGCCCTCCACCAGGAAGCCGTTATTTCTGCGTATTACCTTACAAAAATCTTATAACGTCTGTGATCTCAATAAAGTGTCGTCCTGTTTGTTTGGTAATGAATCGAAATCATCAGTCAGGAAGTGTAACAAGTCACATTTGAAGAAAGTTACAATGTCAGTCTATCTTTGATTTTGACTCTGAGGTAAGTTTACTTTGAACCAATGTTTTTGTATGTTTGGTACTTTTGTTTGTCTAAATTAGCTTGGTCTCCTATGGACTTTGTTAATCTCATATCTTTCTAAAGCAGAGCGATGCTAAAGCTTGAAGGCCAGCGGTGCTTTATGTCTGGAATCTCATTAGAAGTGCAATTAATTCAAAGGTTTACATTTGTTCTTACCTTTGAGAAAACTGACTTTCTCACGATAGTAAAAATGCACTGCATGATGTTCACAGAATTCATTCTAAGAGGGAGAAAATGTGGGTTATAATAACATTTACATGTCTAGCATTTAGCAGACGCCCTTTATCCAGAGCGACTTACAATTCATACAGTCTTACAATCCAAGCAATTTATTTGGTTAAGGGACCCAACTGTGGTAGCTTGGTAGAGGTGGGATTTGAACTCCCAACTTTGATAGTCCAGGACCTTAACCACTAGGCCACCACAGTAATAAGGATAGAAAGCATTCATTGGGGGCATTTGGTAGTGAGTATAATGCTTAGCCTGCATGTACTGAATAAACCATGCATAGTTTATTTACATTTACAGTATTTCAGTATTAAGCAGACGCCCTTATCCAAAGTGACTTGCAATAGTGCTTTAAGACATCAATAACATAATCTATTCCTAATAATAAGGAATCTAAACAAGAAAAAACTTATGAAACTGTTATGGTTGTGGGATTTTTAGAGAGAAAGTTTGAGAATGAGAAGTGTGTGTGTGTGTGTTGGGGGTAATTGAGTTAACTGCAGAATAAATGGGTCCTCAGAAGGCATTTGAAGATTCAAGAAGAAGATTTGAAGACTCAGCTGTTCGAACAATGAGGGGACCTTGGTTCCACCACATAGGAGCCAAAACGGAAAAGAGCCTTAGATATATACCCTCCTCACCCCCCACCCCAATATGTATGAACATGTCACAGAGTATTATATTGAAGCTGGAAAGCTGATGCTGCTACCTTTTGTTAAGGTACGTGTCAAGATCTGTTACTGAATTCCGTCAAGTGTGCATGCTGAAGTCTCTGGTAAATAGTGCCCATTGTGCTGCTGTTGCCAGAGGGCAGCCTCTAGCTCTAAAGTTGTAGTGACAGTCCTTACAATCTTTTTTTTCTCATTTTGTGTTCACTATCCTCGTTTTAAGTCGAATTGCTTATAACGGGAACTTGATCGTTAGTTTGATCTGTAATATGAGCACAATAATGTGCCACTTAGTGTCTATCAAATGAACGTCCTTTTGCTTTTTTTTAAGGAGGAAATAAAAATCGTACATATATTTGGCTAATTCACATCTGAATGACAGAAAACTACACTAAGTGACCCCCAGTCTTGAAAGGCGGTAAGTGTTTCAAGTTTTATAAAAGAGACCAAAAACGCACTATGTGCAAAGTATTTAAACTGCTGTGTGACTATGGTAGTATCCTGTCAACAGAGCTGGCTTGAGTACTTTGTGACTGTACTTGAGTATTTCTCTTTGTACCTGTACCTTACTTAAGTATTTCTGTTACTATTTACATTTTAGAAGAAAAAACCTTTTTTTTTCACACTCCGTGTTCTTGTTACTTTTGCTTTTGTTGAATATTTATTGATATTTTTTATTTATTTATTTATTTATTTAACTTTTTGCTACTTAGGCATTTCTACTTAGGCACCAAAAAAAAAACACAGATCTGAAACTTGAAACGAGAATAGTTGTGCTTCTCAATTTTTGTATTTTTAAAGGAGCTCTTGCAGGGCAGGTACTAATCTACATTTGTTTATATGATGCATCTTTAAGAGATCATACAAATCCTCAGATTATTAAACATTTCGGAAGATCCTGAAGCAATAGACACGTATACCGAAGCGTTGGACACTCAAAAAGAATACACTTTCATAGTTCTATGCTTTTGAGAAGGTAAATTCTATTTCTACAATGATTATAAGAGGTAGGCTATATATTAAAAACAATATAGTTGTCTAAAGTTGTATAGTGGAGTGTACTCATCTTACATCTTAAATATTTCATAATTTACTTTGAATGTTATTACTAATTTAATTTGTATTCTTGATTTAAATTGTGTCATTGACTTAATGTTACTATTACTACAACTTAATCATTTCATGTAAGATCTAGGCCACCCAAGCAGGATGGGTCTCTTTTTGAGTATTGGTCCTCCCAAGGTTTCTTCCTTCTGTATTCAGGGAGTTTCTCCTTTCCACTGTCGCCCTAGGCTTGTTCAATTTGGGATTGGCCTTTTTAAGATAATATAATATTGTAAAGTTGCTTTGAAACAATGCTCCATAAATTTGACTTTGAGTGTTTAAAGAAGAAGTATTGATTGGATGAAATATCACAATATACTACATTACTGGAGACTTCCGGTGCCTAGTGATAGACAATTTATCAACGTTTACTAAAATATTGTGTCCATTTCAGTTCCACATGTCCGTTTTTTGTTTTATTTGTTGTTTTTTGGCCATGGTTAAGATAATAAAGAAACAGATGGGTTCCCTTAGCTGCTATTTTGCTGTTGGAATTGTGTTTAAAAGTTTCAGTTTTAAACTGTTTCTCATGTACAGGATTTTCTTGACGGTCCAAGATGTTTAATGCAGGAATTCCAGTTAGGCCCATTTTTGCCCCTCTGCCCTTTGCAGGCTGAAAGCGATCAATATAGTAGGGTGTTGGTAGAGTATTTGAGGCCATCACTTTCTGATGTTTTTTTGAGGAATTTCCATTTTAGGCTTGGCCTGAGTGCTTTTACTAAAACATACAGTATTTAAATCACTGCCCTTCTGTATTTAGCTGTGGGCTTATCCTATGTTTATTTTCGTGTTTGCGTACATCCTATGACTTGGTCATTGTAACAAGGTACTCAAATAGATAAACAGAAATGCAGGAACAAGAGGCCAGGCACTGAGTCATTTAGAAGACGTTCTTTTCTAGAGGAACTTTTCACTGACGCTCAAGAACCCAAAAATGAAAGCTTGAAGGTGGGATTTGAACCCAGGAACTTTAGCTCCACAGTTCACAGCTTTAATCACAGCTTTCCCACCTACAGGCCCACCTACACAACCACAGAGCCTGAGGGAACTATAGAGGGAACTATTGAGGGAATGTCTCAAACTGCATCGGTATGAATCACGCTCTCGCCTTAAGTGGAAATGACAATGTTAATTCAGACTGGTAATACACAGTGGTTTAGCTAATCCTGGCTTTAATATCCTGATTTTGCAGTCACAAATAATACACAAAAACTACATATTGCGCAGCTTTCCATGGTATTCACCCAGGTTTTTTGAGAACTGTTGCTGAAGATGCCAATTCAAAACTGGAATTACACTGGGAATATGCAATGTGGAAAAGGTGGATAATAATTTGACAGTGAGTGTTTAGCTTGGGTCTAAAAGTATTTAAAAGTTGGCTGTATGCCTGTCTCCCAATCGGCTGAACTGGCATGGTGTCTTTGGTGATATAATTGGTGACAGAATTTGTTGTCTTGCCAGATGTTGCTCTTCTTGTCATAAGGCACTTTTTTTTTCCCTTTTTGCACAAATGATTTTGCTATGGTTTATTCTAACTAAATTAGTTGCCGAGTTGTTTTTAAAGGCAACCGATTTGAGATTTTCATCTTTTGCGCAACAATTGTTTACAAAGCCAGACCACCACAACAACATAGACCGGCAGAGTAGGGGTATCTGTAATATTTTTATATACAAAAGTTACTATATTATGTTCACTCATTTTTAGCTTAACTTTAGCTCATTTAATGCTTTTAGGTTGAATTTGTGTGGATAGCTAGCCCTAGAGCTTATCCAATGCTACCTGGTTACATGACACAATGGTTCCGAGGTTCAGTATCCCTTACAAGACAGGTTTATAAGAAATCTAAAATAACCACCTGTGAACCACTTACACTACAATTAGCTGATCAGGTCTGATAGGCCTATTTTTGTTGACACTGAAATGCTGTGGACATTTTCCCTGTTCTATGTTCAATTCAATTCAATTTTATTTATATAGCGCTTTTTACAACGGTGCATTGTCTCGAAGCAGCTTTACAAGATTACATTATCTAAAAAAGGTCAATCCCAAGTTGAGCAAGCCTAGGGCGAGAGTGGAAAGGAAATACTCCCTGAAAGTAGTAGGAATATACCTCAGGAGGACCAAGACTTAAATGGAGACCCGTCCTCCACGGGTGGCCTAGATGTTAATTAAATAAATACTTAAAAGTATATTAAACTATAGCAAAATTAGGTAAATAATATAAATAAATAACAAATTAATAATAACATTTAAATTAGTAATAACTAGATTATAAAAATGAGTCCTCAGTGGGAGGTCCTTGGAGGCACATCGTGTCCTAACGTCTAACCGATGGAGGGAGTTACTGCACTTTGGTGGCACTGGTTTCTGTTGATGGAGACCAGCAGAGCGACACCAAGCCGGAAGAACCTCCAAGCACGGGGTTCCGGAACTGGCACCGGAACATCAGCTCTGAGAGAAAAGAGAAAATGTAGTTATTGATGGGTTAGGGTTATGTTTGTTCCCGCTGTCCGGACTAACCTTCCAGTTAAGTGTCACTTGCAGCAGTCTGGGTGGCAGTTCTTGTGAGGTTAGTGACATTTCAGTTTGGAGAGGCACAGGAATGTTTTTAGTTTTTTATTTTAATGTAATACTGGAAATTTACAGGAAAATACTAATACGGGAGGACGGTGGGAAAGAGGGGTAAAATATGGTCGTTTCCCGACCAAAATGGGAGACTTGACAGGTATGTACATATCCCACCACTACCTTTTACCAACTACAGTCAAATAGTTTGCAAGTAAAAGTGCAGGCAACCTTCTAATTATGTGTGCATATACTGTTATGTGTGCATATACTGTATATACTATATATATATATATATACTGTATAGTATGTAAGTGTTAAATATTTTAAGACTACCAATTGAATGTGTTGCATGCGCTCTCCTCTGTTAGAATTTGTGAATGTTGTGAATTTGTGTTTTCACCAAGGTATCTGTCACCAGCATTGCGATTATCGAGGTCAGTAGGGACACCAATTTGGATTGTGAGCATTGCAGCTGGCACGCAGTGTGCTGTCTATATTTCATCTTTTGCTATTGTTGTTCTGTTTGGAATATCTTTTGCAGGAAGAGCACTGATCAGTGTGAAGCTGAGCTAAGGGAGACAGTGATTCAGACCTTGGGCTAAATAATGTGATTAATGAGGCCAATTACAGTGACCAGAAAAGGCCATTGCTGGTTTGACCTTACATTTTTAAAACACTGAGACTGAGTCATCTAATGGCGTTTTTTTTTTTTTGTTTGTTTTTTTGAGAAATTCTAAAGATGATCCCTAAATGTGAGGCTTCGAATGTTTAAGGGAGAAATGTCCCTGTTTTTTTGTGGTACTAATTGGAGGTAGCAATGTGGAAATGCACTAGGATTCACAGCCAACTTGTGTTAAGCAGTTTTCCTACATGAATACTTGCTGCAAGTTACAATTTATATTATTTTGGTATGCATTCATAATACAGACATGAGTGGTGTCATGGCGGACTATCTGTGATTGTTCATTTTAGATGATTCTAGATGAGTTTATGTCAATTTTGGGTAACCTGGAGAAAAGCCTTTGTTTAATGCCTTCTGAAGGTCAATGATAAGCAATAATTCCAGAAAAAACTAGATTGGAGCAAGTCTGTCCTCTAGGGTTTCTAGTACGCAGTATACAGTGGCTACGGAAAGTATTCAGCCCCCTTAAATTTTTTTACCCCCTTAAATTTTTTGTAGCCATTTGCTAAAATAAAAAAGTTCATTTTATTTCTCATTAATGTACACCCAGCATCCCATCTTGAAAGAAAAAAACAGACATGTAGAAATCTTTGCAAATGTTTTAAAAAAAAGAAAAACTGAAATATCACATGGCCATAAGTATTCAGACCCTTTGCTCAGTATTTAGTAGAAGCCCCCTTTTGAACTAGTACATTTACATTTTCGGCATTTAGCAGACGCCCTTATCCAGAGCGACTTACAACTAATACAGTCTTACAATCCAAGCAATGTTTGGTCAAGCACCCAACTGTGGCAGCTTGGCAGAGGTGTTATTTGAACCCTGGACCTTCGGGTTTAGAGTCCAGTGCCTTAACCGCTAGGCTGCCACAGTCCCACACTATTACAGCCATGAGCAATGGAAAGTCATTATTGATTTGGATGCAGTATGTGAACCATTGGCTCTCTGCCAGTTTTGCGGAATCAGCATCTTTCTTATATATATTCTTATATATTTATAAATATTTATTTCGTTTCAGTCAGTGACTCCAGAGTCCTGAGCTGATATTCCTGAGAGAGGAAGAGACGAGTGGATCAACAGGTAGATCAGAGGTGTAGTACTCCCAGCTTCAAAGGGCTCAACCCACCTTTGTTTAACTACATGCTGTCATTCTGTGGGCTAAAAAAGAGAAAGAAAAAGAACCTCTTTAGAAGCTCTTCCTAATATAATAATATGATTATAGCATAACTGGCTATGGGTACCATTTGTACTACACCATTTATAGATCAGTCACACTTGTGCTGCCATCCTTATAAGTCATGGAAGAAGTTAAAGTCAAATTTATTTATATAGCGCTTTTTACAATGGAGCATTGTCTCAAAGCAACTTTACAATATTATATTACCTTAAATGGCCAATCACAAATTGAGCAAGGGTGACAATGGAAAGGAAAAACGTCCTGGATATAGAAGGAAAAAACCTTGGGAGGACCAAGATTTAAAAAGGGACCCATCCTGCTTGGGTAGCCTAGATGTTAATTGAATTAATTAAGTTGTAGTAATAGTAAAATGTAGTTATTAAATCAATAATAAAATGTTGATTAGTAATAAAACTCTAAGTAAACAACAAAATAGATTTAGGCTAAGTCCTTAGCAGTTAGTTATTGGAGGCACATCACATAACTAAATGATGGAGGGAGTTCCTTCACTCTGGTGTGACCCGGGCATGGTGGGTCTGGTTATTGTTGATGAAAACCAGTAGAGTGATGCTGAGGTGGAGAAGCATCTAAGTGTGTGGTGCTGAAACTGGTAGTGTAACATCAGCTTGGAGAGAAAAGAGAAAATGTAGTTACTTATGGGTTAGGAGCACAGCGTCTATTAACAGTCACTGATGCTAGGTGTATCATGTAGGGAGTATAAGGAACTTGTGATTTTAAAAAGGAGCAACTGTTATGCTTGGTTTTACAGAATCCGACGTTAAGAAGAATAAAATTATCTGTAAAGTCTGCCACTCCGAGTTTGCAGCTGTGAGCGAAAACACTTACTTTGAGCCTTTCTATTTATTGTTTTAACCTTTCCAATACGGGCCAAGGCAGGTTTTTGGAGCTAGGGTGAAAAGTAATCAAATGCTGAAAATTGCCTTCATCTGCTTTTATTGTAGCCATGTGTGAGTCCAGCCCCTGAGAAGATTGTACAGGTAAACACGGGACCAGAATGAATGTCTGAATGAATTTGATTTCATCTTTGGTTTTGCTCATTAGTTAAAATAGTGAAAATTCCTCAATGAAGACTGATTGGTTTAACAATGTCAAAGTTGGTCTCGCAGCAAGAGTAGAACAAATTCCACTTGTCACATTCCTGGCTGTCATTTCGTCAGATTGCAATTCCCAGAATTCCACAAACACACTTCACTGAGCCAGCCTACTTGCACCTGCTTCTTATTCCATTCAGAACTTTTCTTGCGCTGCTGATGTTTTTGCTTGGTCCTTCGTGGATATTTTTGCTCATTACTGTTTTTCATTTTGACATTTTGTATTGATCCTGACTAAGTGCCAAATGCAACGCAAGTGTTATTCAGGAATTCTACACGTCTTGCTATGGATCACAGTAGAGCACAGTTTGATAAATGTTCAATTCCTAGTGTTCCATGTGCTCAGGTAGGTATTTAAAGTTACATTTAAATACATCCTAGTGTGTTGTTTACTTTAAAAACCCACTATTAGTCTGCCATTTAGTATGACCTAACCAACCTGATGTACTCATCATGTCTCATGTCTTAAATTTAGATGGAATAACCGTGACAAATGTATTAGTTTCTGAGTTTACCTTCTTGTTTAAACATATCCTCTCCCCAGAGCAGCCAACCTAAAATGAATAAAATGTCTAATCTGCCTTTTATCTGTTAAACTAAACCACTCCAAACGTTATTCCGTAAATGACTTTTTGGTGCCAAGCCATAATAACGATATTTTTGTGTTAAATATTTGCTCACTAGTATTAGGCTGTGGTTTCCAAAGCTGGTCAAGTCAAAATAATTGACATTGCGATTTTTACAGCAACGCAGCTTGTTACTTGTTGAAAAGTTACTAAATGTACCAAGGAAAACCTAGCAGGACCAAGATTCAAAAAGGGTCCCAACCTGCTTGGGCAGCGTAGATGTTATGCATAAGAATTAAACTAAAGTACCTCAGTAATATTTATAATAGCAGTTTAAATACACAGAAGGTAAATTGAATCATTATAAATAGAGAAAATATAAACATTTTTTTTTAAATAAATGATAGAGAATACAGTATAATAAGGAATTTTATAAATGGAGTATGAATATATATAATATAATATGATGCATATATAATTAATACAACACAAATGTTGAACGCTGCCATATTTCACTTAGTCATTGAAGGTGAATATCGGTGGCATGGCATCGTAGCTCAAAAGGAGGAGAGGGGGGGAAATAGGGCCCCCTGCTGTGGTCTGAGTAAATGCATGAGGACTGGAACTGGCCCTGGATAAAGAGCTTGGAGATAAAAAACCCCACAGGATATAGCCGCTCTCTTCCAGCAGTCATTAAGACGATGTAACTGTTAAAGGCCACCAGTTAAGTCTCTGCTGTGATTTTCTACTGGTCTGCCCTCAGGTCATTATTAATATAGGTCAATATGAGCTCAAACACACATTCATTTGGAAATGCCACATTCAAGGCTGTTGATCCTCATCAAATACCATCTTGTAGCTCACGTTTTTATCCATAGGCAGCCAAATGTAAAGTGAGGTGGGATTATTACTACTGAAATGACCCAAGAGTCTCCAATATGAAGGTCCTGTGCTACAGTTGAAATGTTATTACCAAGCAATGCCCAAGAGCCATCAAAAGGGCCAAGGCTCTAGTGATACGTAACACGATTGGTCATATTGTCTCTTGACAGATTCAAGGAAGTGTTTTTAAAGATTGCTGTATGTGCAGTAGGGGTGTGGGAAGGAAAGGTTTATCCAAAATTTGGGGATTTCGCGCACTCGATGACAACGCAATAATGGTCTAACGCGTTTAAAATCTGTTTGAACCCATTTCTGTAGACTCCCTTTGCTTACGTCTTCCACGATGTACTCAGTGACATTACATCAGCTTTTGTTGTCTTGCCATCTGTTGCTTTTTATGTTGTAACTCATTTTTTTCTGAATGAATCCGATAAAGTTTGTTGAGTGTGTTTTTGTGCTGGTACATTGCCTTTTTTAAGCCTCTTGTGAACAGCTCACTCTTGAAGTTGCTCATTTTCATATTTTTCACGGTAGTTAGTTTGCATGTTAGCAAGTTAGCTGAGCTGTTATTAACGACGGTTTGCAGCTTATCGTCTTTCGAACATCCAACTTTTTAAAGCCAAACCACCTAGCAATCAATTTGAACGACGTATAACGCAAGGCTGGGCATGTCTGTACTACTGGACCCAAAAAACATGGATTCGCCAAAGCCAATTTACCATTTTATGCTGATCTTCTTATGATTTAGCATATTTTCACTAAAACCTTACACTGTAGCCTATAGAAGCTCATTTATTTTTGTTTTGTTTTTAAAATTTTTAAATGTTATTTTTTTTATTACTGCATACATACATCCATATTAGTGATTATCTTCTGGTAAAGTGTTTGCTAAACAATGGTAGATCTGATGTAAGACAAGAGGTTTGGGGAAGTGGTCGTTCATGGTATTCCTCTTTTTTCCAGACAATTGTTAGTTTTGGGAACTAAGATTGGTTGTTGAACACTTGATTTAATTTGCTCAGGATGAACGTACCAAAAAGATTCATGAACACTAGGGTATTGAAATACTTTTGTTAATTGCCCCAGTTTTGTGCCTCTTTAGAATTCTCTTGTTTTTGGTTGTCCTAGGCTGATTTTTGTGTCTAGCCTCTTAGATCTGTTCGGAGAATTGCGGACAACTGTGTCATCTCCAGTGTAAATCAAATTACTTTAAACACCTCACTTGATAAGTCAAACTCAGAGCCTCAAGGCCACTGGACTATATATGATTAATCAACATTTAATAAAGATATGGAGTGCCAGTGTGTTATTAGTTAAGTCAGTGTGTATTTATCACTTGTATAATTAGATCAAATTTTATGAGTAACTGATGCAGAAACCCAGACCATTCCAAAGGCTTGCAGCTGTAGTTCTAGATTGTATTTTTTTGTTGTGAAATACAGTGGATGGAAATAAACACACAAACTGTTGCAGGCTATTAAGTATGTGCGCAAACTGAAAAAAAAACTATCATAACAAAGGAAAGATGGTCTGTACTGTACTGTATAATCCTTTATATAAACACCAGAGATCCTCCTGGTGATCCCAAGACCCTGATCCATGTTGCAGCAAGACGCTACAAGGCAGAACCTCCTGTAAGTTGTAAGCAGGGGTCTCTAAAGAATCGTACTTTTTTGTCCAGATTGAGATCTGGGCAATTTGGATGCCAGGTCAACACCTTGGTATTTTGTCATGTTCCCTCATCCATTCCTGAACAGTTTTTTAAAAATGCTATGAATGGGTGCACACGGTCTACAACATTGTTCAGGTGGTACATTCCAAAGCAAACATGTACAGTAGGTACTGCTCAAAAGTCTTTGGCCACCTTCAGAATTGTACCACATATATTTTAACAATTGTTAACAATCATTTCCAGTCTTTGTGAGCTTTAGCATAGCTTCTGTTACATCATCCTGTTTTCCTTCTGACAAAAAAGGTTCCTTGGTCACTACCCATCCGTAAAGACCATTCCTGATCAAGATTTCTGATCTGAAATCCCAATGTAGTGAGCCGATGCTGCTTTTGCTCAAGTGTAAGGGGAGGTCACGGAGTACGTTTTGTTGTAATACTATTTGTCAATTTGCTGAGAAATAATAATGGATTTTCATAATACCATCACAAAAACATCGTGCTGAATATATGAAATTCTCTTTTAAATAATGGTGGACTAGTTTTATACTTGTGAACAAGGAAGCAAAAATTTTATTTGAATCAGGTAGCTTTTTGAAAAGCATATCCCTCTGCTCAGTCATTCATATGCACAGCTACAATACATCAACATTGCCAGCTTATCTCCCCATAAGGTTCATGTGAGCAGAATAGGAATGGGACTTTATGGATTTTTTTTTTTTTTTGCTTGTGTTTGACATTGAAGTCCTACAAAAATAAGCAGGACAAGATAAGAAAGCATCTACTCAGGACGCATTTGAGTTCAAATTGTGACCAATTTGATTTCAGATGAAAAGGTCCATATCAATAAAGTGTTTGTTGGAATAGGATATTAAGCTTTTAGACATTAGATTTGCTTAAAAAATAAATAAATAAAATAATACTTTATTCCCATTACTCATAAGCTACCATCCGATCAACGTTCATACGACCAAGGTCTTTTTAGACATCATCATAAAGTACAATTCGAAGTTAAAATCTGTTTTTCAACTTCGGACGTCCCACTGACAAGCAAATTAAAACTGTGGATCCACAGGCAGAGATGGGACTTAACTACCGTACTGGTTTTAGTCTTCGTTTGCTTGCATTTTAAAAGTGACAGTTCTGACTTGGTTGATGTGTTTAGAGACTTTTTGCCTTTTGTGTGTAGTAACATCCACCAATACTTTGTACCAACCTGTCAATGGTGTATCTGTCCTATTGTAAGTAGTACTCATATGTACCTGTACCTGTGATTTTCCCTAACCTAAAACTGTATAAACTAATACACGTTTACTGATTCACTGGCTGATCCTCCGTGTTGTTCGGAATACTGTCAGACAAAAGTATCAGTCGTTTTAATCACTCATAAATTAGCAGTGTCTTCCGCTGTATCTTTGCATGCAGTTTTTTAATAAAAATACCCTCTATATTAACTTTACAGTAGCATCTAAGGACTACGTGACTATGGTAATGCTTGGTCAACGTCCATTTCAGTCAATGACCTGTTTCCTGTAGCGCAATACTTGTAAAATAAATTGGTCCAGAACCTTACTGTGAGACAGCAGGGAATATTTATTAAGGTTTTACACTGTTAGTATTGGAGACATTTGTTGGAAAATGAATGTTCTTTCAAATTTTCTTTCAGAATGGCACAATTTCATATTTACTCTTTGAATAATATTGTTTTTCGTTCCAGTTAGAGTGGATTGGTAGAATTCTTAGAGTGCACAGTACTTCTCCTTATAAGCTGTTGTTTTATAGTCATTATTTCTCCGAGATGGCTGCCCATATTATTATGGATTCTTCTAAAGTTCCTATAGAAAATCTTCATACCCCTTCAAAATGGTCGCTTAAAAACACAAACGTTACATTGTCTCAAAGCAGCTTTACAATATTATATTATCTTAAAATTCCAAATTTAGCAAGCTTAGGGTGACAGTGGAAAGGAAAAACTCACTGAATAAAAAAGGAAAAAACATTGGGAGGGCCAAGTCTCAAAAAGTAACCCATCCTCCTTGGGTGGCCTAGATTTTAACGTTACTGTGTGAATTGTAGGGCGAAAAAGTAACTAAAAGTGCTTTCAAAAAGTTGTGGAACGGTACAAGTTTGGAGAGGGATACTAGAAGATTTCCATGGCTTTAACTTATTTTAAATCCTGATTATTGTACTAATAAGACCATCATCAAGAAGGGTAAAGAGTACAGCAATGTGGGTGAAAAAAGCATTGGTTTAAGCATAGGAACGTGTTCTATATTAAAATGCGAGCAAACAAACACACGACCGGTAAGGTAGTTAGCTCCCACCTCTGCTCGTGGATCCACAGTTTAACTTCGAATTATAGTTTATGATGATGTCCAAAGAGTCCTTGGTCGTATGGACGTTGATTGCATGGTATTAAAAGGACACATACCTGTCTTTTTTCTCTGCAAATCAAAAAAAGTGTAGCAACTCTAAAGTATATATTTTTTTAGCAAATATAATGTCTAAAGTTTAATGTCCTATACTAACAAACACGTTATCATCATCAAGGAGGGGAAATAGTATGGCAACATTGTTATGTGGGTGAAAAAAAAAGTGGATGAAACTACTAGTGGAATCACTAAGGTGAAGCTAGTTTTAATCTGCATTATACTTTTGTTTACCAGTAGCCTGGTGGTTGATTTAGAATTTTAATGGTTGTACCTGAGCAAGTTTATAATGCTTAATCTGAAGGGCTAATTACTTAATCAAATCAGGTATTTTACTAATTGTATTATAATAATAGATCACATATCAGAAAGTATTATTTTCATTTTGAGTCTAAATTCTATAATGTGTAAATATAGTTGAAAACATAGTTTTATTTTCATAATATCATCAAAAGGCAAGGCTTTCAATCGGATATGACTTTCTATAGGAACTGTATTTATGGCCTACATGTATTTACACAACAACAACTTCTGCCGTATGAATGAAGATTTGCACTATTTGTCGCTCTATAAATGGAATTAATTTATTTAAGGTAAGGCTTTTAAGCTTGTGCCCTTGGAGATTTCTCCCTTGCCTGGGTTTGTTTTTTCTTCCACCTTACCCACTTCAATTCATAATCTAATTACTCAAACCATTCAACTATGTTTTTTTAGAGCAGAGATAACGACTATACAGACCAGAACCCAAGTCAAATGTATTTATATAGCGCTTTTTACAATGGAGCATTGTCTCAAAGCAGCTTTACAATATTATATTATCTTAAAATCCCAAATTGAGCAAGCTCAGGGTGACAGTGGAAAGGAAAAACTCACTGAATAAAGAAGGAAAAAACATTGGGAGGGCCAAGTCTCAAAAAGGAACCCATCCTCCTTGGGTGGCCTAGATGTTAATTAAATAGTTGAAGTTGTAGTAATAGTAAAATAGTAAATAATATAATATAATATAATATAATATAATATAATATAATATAATATAATATAATATAATATAATATAATATAATATAATCAGCACAACATAGCTTTAATACACTATATAAACAAAAGTATTGGGACCTTATACCTGCAGGAACTTGTATTCCATTCTAAATCCATAGGCATTAATATAGTATTTGTCCTCTCTTTGCAGCTAGAACAGTTTCCACTCCTCTGGTAAGGCTTTCCAAACCCATGCCATGATACTCACGTTGCACAGTTTGTGTACCGATGTTAATCCCAGCTGAGACTGGAACTCTGCAGATATTAAGTCGGAGTGTTGGTGACTTTCACGCACTCTCAGTTCTGTAACTTTTTACGTGGTCTGACACTTTGTGGTTGAGTTGCTGTAGTACCTAAACGCTTCCTCTGTCCAATAATACCACTCACATTTGATTGTGGAATATTTCCCAAACTGTAAAGGCAGATTGCATGGCCAATTCAATAGCTAAATACAAAGAGGGGGTGGCGGTGGGTAGCACCGCTGCCACACAGCAAGAAGGTCCCCGGGTTCAATTCCAGGGTGGAGCGGCCTGGGTCCTTTCTGTGTGGAGTCTGCGTGTCCTCCCAGTGTCTGCGTGGGTTTACTCCGGTTTCCTTCCACAGTCCAAGGACATGCATGTTAGGTTAATTGGTGTTTCCAAGGTCAACCTGTCCTCAGCGCCCACATCTAGGGTTGTTCCTACGCTTGCGCCCAGAGCTGCCAAGTTGGCACCTGCTGACCCGTGACCCCGTGTTGAGTAAGCAGAAGATAATAAATGGATAATATGTCCCAATCTGCTTACCCATATAATATAAGTATATAACAAAGGTGCATATTTGCACCCAAAAATTTGAAAGGCGTTTTCTGTGTTAAGACATCCATGGGGCACAAAGCAAGGTTATAAAAAAAACAAACCCCTTTACTGGAGGGCTATGGCCCGGCCCTAAAGCCAGTATTTGGAATGCATTGCATGCCATCCACTTAGCATTTATCAGTGCTTAAACCTCTCTTGTGTCTACATACTTTTGATCACATAGTGACTTCTCTTTTGTCTTTCCTCGAGCCCTTTAATTTTCAAATTGACTTAATTCTGGAGCTGAGAACAGATGCTTCGCCATCCTTCGCCACAGATCCTAATGACTGTCTAATCATTCCAGCTGGAGAAGACTGCCAGGACCCACAAACAAGGTCTCAGGCAAAATTTCCACACAGGATTCAAATACTTCAACCCATTAACTGCCAATTTGTTTTTTTATTTTCATTTTTTACTTTTTATTTCTATATCCGCCTCCATTCCATCCCATCAGTAGGCGAGTTAAAGCACCCCATCCCCAAATGGGGATCATGGTTTTTAATGGGTTAATCCTCTCGGTGCGTAACGAGGAGGGTGAAGGCACAAAAAAAAGCTCCCTTTACGGGAATGGGTGGGATCTGTTCATACATGGTTATGATGTGATTCAGTCTTCCATAACCTTGTTTTATAGGTAACAAGCTTTCCTAGTAATAGTCTGCTGAGACCGCTCATGCAGGTGTATGTCTAAGAAACGTGACAATATAGCGCGGTAAAGAAATCTCGCAAAAAACAGTGTCAGCACTCAGGCTTAATATATTACACTCATTCTATTGGAGGTTCAGCTCCGGGTTTCTATCACTCCAAACACTGTAACGCTTCTCCCTCAGGAATTCACCTTGTTGTTCTAAGATATAACAGTGCTATATAGACATTTATTTTGTCTGTACCAGGTGGTCTTAACCAATCAGTTAATCTCATCTAAGCTCTAGATGTTTGCCCATGACTGAGATACCATGGGCAGTTTTAAGAAAGCTTTAAACTTTATTAAGTAAAGTTTCTTGTTTCTACTCTCATTGCCCATTTGATTAGTTCCAATAACCCCACTTAGCTATCAGGAGACAATGTGTCTCCAAAGACGTCCTTTTGAGGACTCAATATCTCAAATCGTTTACATAATTGTTATTATTTACTTCATTTGACTAGTCATACAATCTTAACTGTTTCAATTAACATCCAAGAAAGTTTGGTCCCATTTTGAGTCTTGTTCCTCCCAAGGTTTCTTCCTTCTATATTCAAGGACGTTTTCCTTTCCACTGTCACTCTGGGCTTGCTCAGTTTGAGATTGGCCTTTTAAGAGAATATAATATTGTTACGCTGCTTTGAGACGATGCACTATTGTAAAAAGCGCTGCATAAAAATTATTTTAAATTACCATAAATAAGTACTTTATGGTTCTACAGTTGCAATCTTTGGTGCACCTGTTTCTCTGTATACACCCCACACATTTGGGTGGTGGATCATTTTCAGCAATGGAGTGACACTGACCCAGCTGGTGGTGTTGGTGTGAGTTATGCTGGTATGAGTGGATCAGACATAGCAGTGCTGCTGGAGTTCAGTGTCACTGTTGGACTGAAAATAATCCACCGATCAACAATATCCAGCCACCAGCATCTTTTAGGAAGCAACCTGTGAGCACTGATGGAGGATTAGTGGATGACTAGCACAAAACAACAAGCTAGAGCAATAAGGTAGTTGTGTCTTATAACGTGAACATGGTGTTTAAAAGCTTTAGCAATGCCGCAGTCCTGAAAATGATCCAGTACCAAATAGAACCTTATTTGTGCTGGTCCTGTGGAGGTCCGGACCATTAGAGAACAGAGTAAAGGAAGTACATTGAGAAACAAATGGATTACAGTCTGTAATTGTAGAACTACAAAGTGCTTCTGTATGATCAAATGAACAGTGAGTGAAAAACATGGAGGTGTACCTAATAAAGTGACGGATAAGTGTGTCTGTTACATTACACTCCTCATAAAAAATAGGGTGTTTTTGATTAAGGGATATTTTATTTTAAAAGGCCCCCTTATTTTGTGAGCAGTATAATTAGAACAATATTCGGTCTTTTATTGCTTAATATTTATGGATATTTAATCTAGTACACATTTGAAGACGTTTGACTTTAAATGACTTCTACTGAACCTAGCAAACCTATCGTCTTTGCTTCTTTATTCATTTAATCTGTTCTTGTCTTTACACCCCCTTCTTTCCTCTCTTACAGAATCGTTTGTAGTTTGGTGTAATTGGTATCTGGTAAATCTGGTTCTTCTGAACCTGAATACTCCTGTAAATATTATTTAAGAAATTTCCATGATATGCCATCAAAAGGAAAAGGAAATATGGAAAAATGTAATAGGATACAATGAAAAAATGTCACTAGATGTGCATCGTAGAGATTGACAATGTCAATTGGGTTCTGTTTGTTACGACACCTGATGCAATTGCGCTTTTGTAATACGTTATGATCCCGTGCATGTTCAAAACTCCTGAGTATCAAAATAAAGTAAAAATTTTTATTCCGAATTAAAACAGGAATGTTTTCTTTGTTATTTAAAATACGGTGAAGCTACATTAGAGCATTTTGCTTTCATTTTTTTTTCCCATTTTATTTATTTTAAGTGCAGAGGACTGTGGTGGCCTAGTGGATAAGATACTTGACTATAGACTTCAAGGTTCAGGGTTCAAACCCTGTAAACCACCTCTGCCAAGCCTCCACTGTTGAAAGGCCCTTAACCCACAATTGCTTGGACTGTAAGACTGTATCTATTTTAAGTCGCTCTGGATAACAGCAACTGTTAAATGCTGTAAATGTAAATGCATTAGTTTACAAACTTGTTCAAGGAAGCGTGCACTGTTTACACTTTGGACAAAAGAATTGTAAGAAAAACTAATCGTGAGCAGGTTGTATCGTTACACCCTTAGTATGTAAAAAAAATAAAGTAATCTGTTATACTTCCTATGAAGCCTAACCCAAAATTTAGTGATCACACGCAGAGGCACAGCATGGACAGGTCACCAATCCGTTACAGTGTTCCATAAAATCACCACCCGACATTCACGTTATGAACCCAGGTCTTCAGAAGCTGGGGTTTACAGAAGCTGGTTGTTACCACCAAAGCCATCGGAGCTGCACTAAAGTATTTATGAAGCCCAAATGTCAAAACTTATGAGGTGACTGTTTTTGTGCAGCAGGTGAAAAAACCAAAGGGAAGAAGCATTCTCAAAAACTGAGCTTAAGGAGAGAAGAGAAGCACTGCCATTTAATAATGTATAACCTATAAGAAACACCATTCCAGTGTTTTTATAGGCTCTATGGGACATGTCAACTGAATGTTTCAGACTGAAATGACTTCGGAATGTCAGGCTGAATGTCTTCCATCTGAAGCACTGATCCATTTTCCATCTCTTACATGACGAATTGCCTTTTCCTTTGTAATTGCAACTGAATTGCAAAGATCGGCAAGTGCAGTAAGAAGTGGAGCGCAGAGCATAACAACACACCTATGCATTCCCTGCTCTCTTTTGAAATATAAATACAAAAGAAACTATGCTGCTCTGTCGCATAAAAGACAGTTTCTCGTTTTGTAAATGTGTTTAAGAGCGTGGTAAGGATGGTCTGTGCGAATCAGTGTGCTGCACACAGCATTACAGTGAAATAAGACTTGACCTGTCTTAAATGGCAATCAATATGTGGAGGTTAAATCAATTTATGGAAAACACTAAAACAAACTATTTGGGCCATTTAGTCAACACTGGTACACTACAGTAACCATATAGTACAATATTATAAAATTATAATATTCCTTTATGTGTCATATATTTATATAATATTGTATTCATATATTATGAGCAAAATAAAAACTAATACAGTCGATTCCGGTTAATTGGACCACCGGTTAATGGGACCAGGCGCCTAGTTGGACCAAATCCTAAAGTACCGAAACAAATCCTATAAAATACGTGTAATGTTATTTGCTTATTTGGACCAAAATTCAGCTTAATCGGACCAAAAAACGTGTACAGTATGTCATCTCCGTGAAGAAACTCTTCGTCCCTGGCATCACCCGAAAACTCCAGAGTTTCTCCCCAGCCCTCTACTCCCACCTACAGGTCTTTGCCTAACATTTCCATTTACTACAAAAAAGAAGCCACAAGTCACCTCTTATCCACAGCAAAAGCGCGTCAGATCACACTGGATAAGTTCTTCAAACGTTGACTGTAATTTAGTAAGAACTTGTTTTTTTACAGTATTATGCTTCACATGCTGACATGTATACCTATACATTGTGTTGTATATCATTTTGAAAAACTAGTTTATTTTATAAATAATTCATTTTTCAATGAACAAAGTTGGTAAGCAACAGTAGTTCTTGTTTGTACGTTCGCTATACGTGTAAATAAAGGTTTAATAAACATTTAATATATTACATGTTACATAGCATGTCCCATCTTGTAGGGCATGTTCGTTTAATTGGGCCAGCCAGTTATTAGGACCAAAACGACTGTATATAGAGTGGGGGGCCAAAAATCTTAGACCACTGAGATTGAAATGAATGGATAATGCTTGGCAGGTTTTTTTTTATATTTAAGGACATTGGTAGTGTAGTGGTTTTACTGCTGGACTATGAACTAGAAGGTCCAGGGTTCTAATTCTACCTCTGTGAATCTGCCACAGCTGGGTCTTTGTACAAGGCTCTTTACCCACAACTGTTTGGCTTGTAAGACTGTCAACCTGGATAAAGGTGTCTGCTAAATGACTAAATGTAAATGTGAGTTGAAAATGACATCAACAAAGTTAGACATCTAAAGAACAAAGTGTCACCTGTGAAGTCTCATGCGATCAGAGGTGTAAAGGAGGTACTCTGAGACGTTTCGGCCAGTGATGTCCACCAGGATGTCGCCTGTCACTACTTTCGTGAGTGGGGGTCGCCCACCAACACCACTGGGACAGGAGAAACCTGCCCCCTGCATGGAGCAGATACAGCGCACAGGCTCGTGAATAGACAGCGGCAATGGAGGAGGAGACGTCACCAGCTCTGAAAAATCAGAAATGTGGATGTCGTTGAAAGAAGCCATGGTTGCAAGGGATCGTTCAGAAAATGATACAATTACACATCTTTTCCATTATGTTTTTTTAAGCTAACTATTCCTGGTCAGGATCGCAGGGGCTCTGACACCCATCCCCAAGGAACACAGAGCACAGACATAACCATGCCCTGGATTTAATGCCAGGCTGGGTAATGCTGGCTGTCTGCATGTGATGCTCTGCCTGGCCAGAAGGCACCACCGCGACTCAGATCCAGATTCAGTGCTGAACTTGCATGTTAGATCTTATGCGCCACACAAATGCATTAATCATTAGTTATCTAATTAACTCTTTACTTTGTTTCACCCTCTCTCAAGTTACTGTAATCTATTATATTATATTAGGCGGGGTTTGTTTTTTTCTTATCTTTTATTAGCTATTTATCAGACAAATCTGGCAACCCTATTTTGACCTGCTTTGTGTCATGCATGTTTATTTACCATGGGCAGTGGTAGGAGTAGCTGCTGTGTAGTTCCACAGGGCATCATCGAAGCGTGGCTCTGGGTCATCAGAGGGAGCGGGTGAGGGTGGAGGGGGTACAAAGTTGGACAGGGGCACACCCTGGGTGAACGAGTCCAAGCACATGGGGTCAAAGTAGCGAGCAGCCAGTGTTTTTGCGTTGTTCGCATAGGGGTTGAGGCTCTGTGCCAGCTGGTCTAGCGTACTGTTGAATGGGGTTTTAAGCACGCAGGTGGCACCGACACCCGAAGGCAAACGCAGTGTGTTGATGATCTTCTGAGGGCTTGCATCTGGTGACAGCTTACTCCTGTTGTGACAGAGACAAGATTGGAGGAATTATATGTTATTTATATAGACATAAGTATACTGTCCAAAAGTCTTAGGCCACCATTACATTAGCTATAATCATTGTTCCTAACAAAGCTGGAGAGCGTGTACTATGTATCATTTGCCCAGCAAAAAATCCAAATTTAAACTTCAGAGTACGGTTTCTGCTAAAAGTATATTTATGAGTATTATCAGATTTATATCAGGAAACCAAAAAATTGTAACCCGGCCCAGCGTAAAATGGGGGTTTGAAATTTGTATGCAGTATTAAAAAAATATTTAGAAAAACACCTTTTATTGGTTTTACTAACAAATACACTGCTAACAAAAATGAGTGTATATTTCGTTATGGGATATTTCATTTGGAAGTATCCCCTTATTTTTGTGAGCAGTATATTTAGTGTGACCTCCCCTTACACTTAAGCAACAGCAGCTCAATGGCAGCCTCATGCCAAGTTGACCCTTCAACATTGAAGAAGCTTGATCAGGAATGGTCTTTTTGGAAGGGTAACAGTCAACAACCCAGTTTTAAGAAGGGGAACAGGTTGAAAAGATATACCAAAGCCCACCATGACTGGAATGAAGGTCATTGGAAAACGTATTGTGCAGTGACAAACCCAAGTCTGAAATCTTTGGGTCAAATCATCGACAGTGTTATAGAGGGTCATTAAATCAGTGCAACACAACTAATGGTGTCCTAAAATATTTGCACAGTATTGTGTATCAGGAGTCATAATTTGCATCATATAAAGTAATATATCACATTATTACGGTAAACAGTAATAAACATGTTTTTGATGTAGTGCGGTTTTGTAGAACTAAACAGCACCTGTACTGCAGTCGGTCCTCGTTGGCGTAGGGGATGAAGTTTCCTCTGGGTTGTGTGTAGTTGTGATACTGGGATGGTGACAGAATAAGGGGAGGCAGATCACCTGAAAAGAATAAACAGCTTCATGTCAGATGCACGGTTCAACCCGAATACAATACAGTCCATCCAGGGTTTGACCCCAAGCCCCTCAGGAACTGCCATTTCAGCAGCTGGCTCTTGCCACTGTGCCAACAGAACTGTTCCAGTGTGACTGGAAACACCATTAAATCCTGTAATTTGGAGATATTTCATAATATATTACCAATACTTTGCATTCCATGGTACAACCAAAGCAAAACCCAGTGCTGTTAAATGGGCATAAGATGCCAAACATCATTTGATGCATACCCACCTGTCACACACATATCTCTGAAAGACCAGGACCATGAAAAAGGTCTCCCTAGCTTCAACAATGCTACGTGGACAGCATTTAGCAGTGGCAGAACTCAGCAGGCAGTGATGAGATAAAGGCCAACAACGAGGTCCAGTGATGCTGGATCAAAGCTGATTGGACTGAGCTTGACACGCTGCCAACTCTGAGCTGCACATGAATCAGGCAGAAACACCCTGTCCTGACTGATTTCTCTCAATATTTGGCTCCAATTTACAAGCAACAGAGGCTAACACATCATTATTCATGGTTTGGTTAACATACCATGTGTAGCAGTATGCAAGAAGTGTGGAAAGTTATCTGCAAAGTGCTGATAAGGCTGCAGAATTTCACTCCAACTATGGGTTGGCAATCTGGCAACCTGAACTGGCAAGCTGGATCATGATGCGTGATATTATGATCATTTTTGTACTGGGTTTTCAGACTCATCTGTAGCTGAACTCAGCAACCATATTACTGTTTCTACTAATAAAAATACTGCAAGATACTGCAAATGTTTCTAAACAATTCTGGTCTTCTTTAATATGAATTCTTCTTTGACTTCAATTATATGGATTGGACCTAAAATATATGCACCCCCCATTCATTACTTGCTAGGATATTTATATGTTATTTTCCCTGCTGTTCCTAAAATAAAGGGGCGAGTTTTAACTTGTATAACCCCAGATTAGGAAAACGTACGGGAGTATGGAAAATGTAAATAAATAAGAAAAGCTCAGTGTACTTTACATATCATCAGATATGTAAACCAGAGATGGACACTCAAGTGAGAAACTCGAGTCGAAGTCGCACTTAAGTCGCCTAGAAAAAGACTTCAGACTCAGATTCAGTCCGTTATCCAGCCACTGTGTGCGCGAAAGTTATAGAAAAAATACTTTCTTTGTGTGTAAATGTTACAATTTTTTCGTACTTTTATTTAGGTGATTTGGGACGCAGCCCCTTGTCTCGTGACGTATCACAACATCCGCTTCTCACGAGCAGGAAATCGAAGTGAAATGTCAAATGTAAGCAAACGAGGGTAGCATGGCTTCGGCTGGAGTACCTTATGTGGTAGCTTTTAGCTACAGGGAATTAAAAATTCTTGGATATAACTGAAGGGCTCTATGTTTTAAAATGTTTAAGAGAGATCAAGAACAAAGAAATAGTCTTTTTTTTGTAAAAAAAAAAATGCATAGAATTAAAAAAAAAAGAAAAGAAAAAGAAAGCATTGGAGTAAAAAAAATACAGTTGTGTTTTACACAAAGTTCATCTGTTGTGGATTTTACACAAAGTTCGTCTGTTTTGTGGTACATACACGTATGTATATATATATATATATATATATAAATATATATATATATATATATAAAAGTATTTTTAATCATACACTTAAATATGTTGTATTGACTTGAGACTTGACTTGAACTCTAGCCAAAGATTTGTGACTTAACTTGTTAACTTGGACTTGTATTTGCGACTTATGAACATCTCTGGTATGAAACCTAGATAGGCGTAAGCCTGAAGGCCCATGATTTCCAATCCAACCAAGTAGAAGGTACACCTAACACAACTAAGTAGAGACTACTTTGTTTGCTTGGAATTAAAACCTGTGGCCACAAAACACACTGCCTTTTTTACCCCTACCTTTATAGGACATTTTAAGACTTTTTAAGTTGTTTTGTAAGATCCTGCTTAGTCTTACCAATCTCAGGTACAGAGAGCGCAACGGTCATCGCCACACAGACAAAGAAGGCTGGCAGCAGGATCTGGGAAAACAGGACTTTGGTATTCCTCTTGGCGCAGTGGAACCTCTTTACGATAAGGCCATGGAACTGGCGCAGTCGCAGCCACCATCCTTCCAGCTTATAGCTGCCCTGGCCCTCCAGCACATGGGGTTCGGGGGAACACTGTTCCTCATCTGGACCAATGAGTAAAGGTAAAGTAAAAACGTATGTCCATTATTACATAATATTTCCATTGTCCACGATTAACAACTCCATACAATATTTACATACAGTACTGTGCAAAAGTCTTAGGCCACCATTAGATTTGTTGTTTTAGCAATGGCATAAAAATCACATACAACATACTGTTGATGATGACTGGACCCAAAAACCTATGTAAAGTCCAGCAACAATGTACCAAGATATTTAGAGTGTAACGTAAGTGTACTCACCTCTGAGGCTGGCAGAGTCTGGGTCCTGAGTATTATTAAACAGCGGGCTGTATTCTCCATAGAAGTCAGAGTATGGGCCACCCTCATCACCTCTGACCGAGCCCAGAGAGGAATCTGAGCGCAACGAGGTCTGACTAGAGCTCAGCCTTGAGTTCTTCACCATGCTATTCATCTCTACTTCAGGTCGGGTCATGGGACCAAGGGGAGCACTGTCACACTGTGGGGCAGCCAAGAGGGACGAAGGCTTCCCCACTGATGCGCCACCTGGGGAGCTCTTCATGTCTAGGATCACATGAAAGATAAACAGTTCTAGTTCAGTTCTAGACTAAACAGTTTACTAGATAAACAGGTAAACAGTTCTAGACTAGTGGTTAAGGTACTGGACTATGGACCAGAAGGTCCAGGATTTAAATCCCACCTCTGCCAAAATACCACAGTTGGGTCCCTAAGCAAGGTCTGTAACCCACAATTGCTTGGCTTGTATGATTATATGAATTTGCTTATCGTTCTGGATAAGCGCGTCTGCTAAATGACATAAATGTAAATTTACCTGCATCACTGTTCTCCAGCGACAGGTCTTCCTCTGACACTTTAAGAAAGACCTCCTCCAAAGTGGTGTCCATAACGCCAAAGCTTGTGAGAGCCAGACTGTCAACACTCTGTTCTAGAGCCTAAAATGGAGAACATACGTTATATGAATAAACATAGTTAAGCACCTGCGCTTTCATTGATTCTTCTGAAATCAATAAAGCATGAAACAATGAATCAATAAAACATCTTGCTTTTGCTGTAGTAACCGTTTCTACTGTCCAGGAGAGGCTTTTTTTTACTAGAATTTGGAGCATTGCTACAAGGATTTAATTGCATTCAGCACCAAGAGTGTTTGATCATTACCATGCCACCTCAACCCCAACTCCACAACAGTACTGGATGGAGCAGCATCAGTTCCCCTGCTCCACAGCTTAATGCTGGAGGGGCATTTCTACACCTTCAGCCCATTCTTGGTATTAGACATGGTGTCAGTAGAGCACCAAATTCTGCTGGCTATCCATCTGGACAGGCACTAGACACTTCTGTGTCAGTGATGGGTGCAGCTGATTGTTGCTGAATGCATTCACTAGAAGGGGTGTCCACAAATATTTGGACTTCTCTACAAAGCCTTTTAGAAAAAGACCTTTTTACAGACGCTTCATAACCCTTTCCACTGACTTTTCGACCCAGTCTTTGCAAACACGTCTGCAAATCTTAGCCTTTTCACCCTGTTCCCCTTCCCAAAAAGTATTGGCTGCTACCCTTTAAAAAAAGACCCTTTCTGATCAAGCTTCTTCAGGCTGTAAAAGGGTCTACTTGGAATCCTGATAAAGCTGGACATCACTGTAGATCATGGGCTGCAAACAATTTTGTGTGTGTGCGCGTACCTGAAACAGTCTCTCGAAGCAGCCTTTCTTGACAGCCTCAGACGGCAGAATGTAGGACAGTTCAGTGTTGGAGTCAGACACCAGAAGACAAGAGGCGACGAACTGCCTGATAAACTGAGTGACTCTGCTCTCTGAACACGGAGACAGGGACGAGGAGGGTGGGACACTCGACTGATCTGAGAACAGAGAGTTTCAAGGGATGCAGCTCGCTGAGAAAAGGCAACGACTGAAGGAAAGGCATCAGTGAGTGAGAGTGACTGAATACCGAACAAACGCTGGCGGTTAATACAGGACAACCACAAAAAAGAGTGTGTAAAACTGTGAGAGAGTACACACAGCAAAGGATAAGACAAAACACACACATTCCAGACCTGCAGGGTTGGAGTCGCTTTGTTTCTTGACCAGGGTGAGTTTATATCCGTCTCCGTACGTGCTCTTGAGGAAGAGCGGTGAGCCGCAGCACTTGAGTTTCCCGTGTGAGATGATGGCGATGCGATCACCCAAAAGATCGGCCTCATCCATGTGGTGTGTGGAGAGGAGGATGGTGCGGCCTGTTCGCACATCCAAATAATAACACACATTCCCTTAGTCGTTCATCAACATGGGATAACACACAAATAAAGTAAAACAAAAGTGGCGTATAAATAGTGTGAGCAATACAGCAGCAATTCCCCAACCCACCGTCATGGTCATGCCACCTGGCTGAACCTTGTCTGTAGGAGGGCTTAGGTTGCGAGCTTGAGATAGGAAGAACACTGAAATAGCGACCCCTTTAAACCCTGAGTGATGGGCTCCAGGATAAGATCAGAGCCCCTCCACCCAACTGCAAACTTTTGTCCCAACACGCCATTTCAAACGGTGTTGCAGAAGAAAGGTTTTCATTTTTCACAAGCACTTTTAATCCAATTTTATCCAAAAAGTATGGTTATTAAGAAAATTATATTCTCCATAAACGTCTGAATAAGAAAATAAAAATTGTTGTCCCTCCAAAAGGCCTTGTGACCTTTAATAAGACCAAAAACCCTGCTCGTCTCTCTGTCTAAACTGTAACTGGGTAACAGTTGGACCTTCCAGAAAGACAATGATCCTAAATATGGATGGGATGGGATGGGATTAACCGTACAGTCACAACCGACTCCCGGTCACTTGGTGGATTATCAATCTCCACACATTTCTGTCCTTCATCGATGTGATCCATAAAGTATTTTGGCAGGATATCCGGGCTTGGGACCGGCGTCCGGCTGTTTCCAGTTACACGGCTGGGGTGTTTTGCATACGCAAATCAATGACAACTTGGAGATGCCAATTAACCTAACACGTATGTCTTTGGACTGTGGGAGAAAAACCACGCAGACACGGGGAGGACATGCAGACTCCACACAGAAAAGACCCAGGCCGCTTCATCCTGGGATTGAACCTGG
>JAVSBV010177697.1:0-13416 GCA_033117975.1 Parotocinclus spilosoma | reverse complement strand
ACACGAGTGTCCGGCAACACGTGCAAGGAATTCCATCAGAACGCTTTAGTCAGTGAACTGTGCGTGTCTTGTCTCCCATGCCAAAATTCCACAGCAAAGATGGCAATTGCACGTTTCAATTAACAAAGTTCGTAAGCAACAGTAGTTTTTGTTTGTACGTTCGCTATAATGTATAAATCACACAATACCGGTTTAATAAACATTTAATATGTCACATAACATGTCCCGTCTTGTAACATAGGGCATGTTCGTTTAATCGGACCAGCCGGTTATTAGGACCAAAACGTTCAACGTCCTGATGTGGTCCTATTAACCGGAATTAATTCTATTTTAAATTGCATAACCTTGTGGCGTAGACAGATTGATGATAAATAGATCGTATCTACAACTTTATGCCAGGCTTCCTCAGATAATAATATGCTTAGATCACTGCTGTTTTTAACCCTGTCAATGGCAGTGTATTGTTTGGATTAATTAACAAGTATAGAGTACTTATAATCTTTTTTGAATGCAAATCAGTCATTAATATAGCATCCATAAGAGAGCTAGGTGGTAATGAAGGGAAGTGAGTGGAATGTGACGACATGAAACTATGGATCTGTAGATATCTAAAGATGTGTGAGCAAGGTTATCATAAAATTGCTGTAAGATATTCGAAGGAAGTGAATGTACAATCCTTTTCAAGATTCATGAACACAGAAATCCCTCTCTCTGTCCATGTTTTAGATGCCTCATCTGTCCTAGCTGGTGCAAAGAAATCATTTTTTTTTCCAAACAAAATAAAAAATTGGACTATCAATATTTGTAAAAAAAAACAACCTATTTGTTATAAAAACTGGTAAACACTGAATAAGGTATAAGAATTTTTTTTATTATATTCATTTTAATAGTGTTGATTCTGCCACCTAGTGACAGTGGGAGAAGGCTCCATCGCTCTAGGTCTTGCTTCAAAGAGGACATCAACGGAGGGAAGTTGGCCTTAAATAGGTCTTTAAACTGACGGGTAATCCATATTCCCTATTATTAGAGTTTATTAGTGCATATTTTGGAGTGTGGATCCCATATCATGGGGCTGTAGTGCTACATCCAAGGGCATGAGTTTACTTTTTTGAAGGTTGATATCATGTTCTGATATTTTACTAAATGCATTCAGAAAGTCTGAGAGTTAAGGGATGTTTGATCGAGGGTCAGCTAGGTACAAAATCATGTCATTTTATGTTAATGGAATCCCCTTTGTATATCTCTGATACCTGTTTCACTTTAAATTGCAATGGGTCGTTGGCTAGTGAAAAGACGAGTGGTGATAGGGGGCATCCCTGTCTAGTGCCTTGTTTCAAAGAAAAATAAGAGGATACATTTGTTTGTGCATATTAGAGCACCTTAATCCATTGCATAATTTGGGGCCAAAGCCAAATTGTTTTTTGGGTATAGAAGAGGTAGTCCCACTCTACCCAGTCAAAAGTCTTCTTCACATTAAGTGAGATTAATATCTCAGAAATGTCAAAAGGTGTTGGGTTATACAGAATTTTAAGAAGTCTATGGATGTTAAAGAAACCTTGTCTGTTTTTGATCAAACCAGTCTGATCATCTGATATTACAGTGTACATACTGTTTCTATTCTACAGGCCATTATTTTGCAAGTAATTCACTATAAACATTCAATAAAGATATAGGTCGGTAGGAACCACACTTGGATGGATCTTTATCTTTTATTTTAATTAAGGTTATGACAGCTTGTTGCGTGGTTGGTGGCAGCGTAGATGTGATTCCTCAAGAACTGATATTAATAGGTGCAAGTTCAGTCGCTATTTTTCTAAATCACTGGGAAATCCATCAGAGTCTGGGTAACCAGAAGAATAAATCGCGAGGAGCGCCGAAGCGCCAGAGGGCGAGCGTGAGCTCTAAAACGAAGAAGTCAGACCGGGAGTGTCCTATTCAGAACAAACTCCCGGCTGAAGTGAGGCTAGGTAGGGACCGACGACCGAAGAGCCCGAGCTCTGACCATGCGAGGAGTGCACAGGTACGGAACGGGAAAACCCTTAAAGTGCCCCTAACGAACTAAATACCTTGGGGGTTACCCGCCCATACCAGTCCTTCGGCCCTAATTAGCCCATGGACTTTACCACTAACTCTAGGGAACGCGTCCCACCGATGGCTCTGTAATGGCGACAGGCGAGGATGGCTGAACGCACCGGGGGAAGGTAGGAACCCTAACATTCTTGAGATGGTTCTGAAAGAAACACCAATGATGCTGTCAAACATACCGCTGTATTAAATATAAATATAGAGAAAACCCTCATGAGCCTTCTGTAATTTCTGCATATGATCTGCCGATTCCAGTCGTGACCCCAGATTGCGACCACTCATATATGAAGCAAACAGAGTTGACTTTCTCATTACAATTGTGCAAATAAAAGGTCTGGCATTAGATGCTCTTATCCTCATCTTTTAAGTGACGTAAAACTGATACAATTTTATAATTTGAGCAATAGTGGGTTAAGTCCCTTGCTCAAGAACTCAACAGTATCAGCTTTGTACAAGTGGGATTAGAACCCTGGTCCATTGTCCAGTGGCTTAACCACTAGGCTCCCACGATCCCAACAGCTGATGTGTTAGGTGTGAAATTGGCAGGTATAGCCAACCATGTGCCACCGCTGTTCACTGGCTAATCTGAGGATCAACTGATCCGAGAATGCATTTTCATTACATCATGCAGTTCTCTAGAAATACGTACAGAATTTACACTGGAAACTAATGGCAGCAGGGTGCACTGTGGGAAGAAGACAATGATGCTAGTGTGATGCTCTGAGCAATGTTCTGCAGGGAAGCCCTGGACCGGGATAATAACGTGGTCATATATGTGGCTTATAACTCAAATGCAGTGACCTGTTTTGTAGGATAATGCACACTGCAACATAGTTGACAAAGAGTTCAAAATGTTGAACCAAGGTGGCCTCCGAGGTGGTAACTAAATGCCCCAAATCTCAATCAGAGCAATTTGGGATGTGCTGAAATAACAAGTCCATTCTGCAGCAGCTCCACCTTACAACTTAGAGGAATTAAAGGATGAGCTGCTAATGTCTGGGTGCCAGATGCCACAACGAGACTCTCAGCGGTCGAAAGTCTCAGTGCCTCAGACTGTTTCAGCGACACATAAAGGACAAACACATTATTAGACAGATGGTCATAATGTCTTAGCATATAGGCATGGATTAAAGTGGGGCAGAATGTACCAGGAAAGCATTCCAGAACCTGAAAATGTGGAATACAAGACTACTTAAACCTGCTGTATATTTCAAAATGAAATATGCCCTCATTTTTGTGACCACTATATTACACTGTTATATAATTTGCTTATGCAGGGCAACGGAAAAAAAACTAACATCTAACACAAAGATATAAGCTATAAAAATCCAGAAAATCAACTGGGTCCAACAGCAGGTTGAAGCAATCAAACCCATAACCAATAAAAAAAAAGAACTTCTGTTTACTGTGGCCTAACCAAGCACTGTGTATGTTTCAGTGGAATTCAGAGAATTAGTTGAAGTAGAGATTACTCTGAAATACCACAATGATTTTGTTTGTTTTCTAAGAACCGAACTTATTCTAGGTAGAGATGCCTCGAAAGTGTCACAGCTGAATCTGTGTGGGCAACAAAGCAAAGGGCATTACATTAAAAAAATGAGTAAGGGGTTTTCATGAGAAAAAACAACCGTTACTGCAATTGTAATGTACTGTACATAAAAACTAAATCAAGCTTCATCGATTTAAGCAGATAAAAAAATGCAGCCGTGTGCAATCAAGTTCTCTAAACTCTAAAAAAAGGGGTGATGAAGGAATTGGAAATCATTCTGAGAAACGCATGTGCTACACAAGCTACACAGGCAATCTGTTACTAAAGTTACATCTGCCAATTAAAGAATATTTTAAAATATAGCTACTAGGTTCTTTAAATGTTTTCTCTAACAGTATCGTTTGGCACGCAGGGTTTTTCTTTTGCTACAAAGTCATTTCATTGAGCAAAGACATTAACAAGTGAGGAAGGTTTACTACAGTATAACACCTGTATGGGATAACAGTAGATAATCTGTTCAGAACTATTTATTACTAAATTAAAATGGCAAATTTAACAGCTAAATTAAGTTCTGCTAACTTTAGTTATACATTTGTGACAACCACCTGCCAGTCTACAGAACTAGCACACACTAATTAACTGACTTATGGCATATACGGATTGAATTTTTTTTATGTATCCTCAGTGATAATCCATTTGCAGTATAAGCAGGTTAAGACAATAAATACTGAGGTCAAATATTGAACCAGTCATTATTTACAGAAGACTAAAACAACAGGTTTTGCATTTTTTACAAATAAAATGAAACTTTATGGCTGCATATTCCTTTATAAATTATATAAATTGCATTTGTATTTGTTTTTCTCTTCATAATCAAGTCATAATTAATCATCAATTCCACTCAGCATTTCATTATGGGGGACCAACAGAGAGAGGGTTTTGTGGAGTATTTTTTTCATTTTATTTTATTTTGTTTGTGCTGTTCTATAAGAATTATTGATTTCAGTTTTGATTACTGGTGTTAAATAAATGAACAAATATCACTACCCTGTAACGGACGTGATGCAAGATGATGCCCCAATAAAACAGATTCTTAAAACAATAATAATAATTAAAAGAACAAAAGTCAGCTGCTAGCATTTTAAGCTTTCATTTTGGGGTTCAGGGTGTGTGTCCTAAAACAGAGATATAGATTTCAACGAGAATAACAATAATCAGAGAACAGCTGAGTTGGGAAAAAACAGTAGACCATTCTGCCTACAGTATTCTCAGTGGAGAAGGGAGAAATGAACTTATGATTGTTTATTGTCGCTGTTTTTTCACTGTTTCAATCATTTACCCAGATTGCTGTTGGACGTAATGTGCAGCAAGAAAATTGTCAGACAGATAAACCTGTTCAGAGTTTAGGTCATCTGTGCTTGTGCCGAAACATACTTGGGTTCAGGAAACTGCCATTCTAAATTCTTATTGCCTGGAATCAACAATTAAACATTTTTTTACATCCTCCAGTTTTGCGATTTAAGACTATGAATCACTGAACAAGGCTGATACGTCGCCTTACTCTCGATGATGAGGAAATGATCAGTTATTAGTGCTACAGTTATAGTTTTGTGCAATATTATGCAACCCAGTTAAATATATCCTTTAGCTGTATCTCTAAATGATGCAAACAGTTTCTGCCAAGAACACAACGTGAGATTTGTGATATATAAATTAGTCCCCTAAAGCATTAGCATTAACCTAAAAGATCATTTGTCCAGGGTTGCCAAAGCCATGGCATATAGTTATACTTACAAATATGACCTAAAACATCAGATTATCAACATGTCAATAAAAATAACCTAATTAAACAAATGAGACAAAAATATTATAATGTGTAATTTACTCATTAAGAAAATGGGGTAACATTACAAATCTTTGAGTCACAAAGGTATGTAGACCACTTCTTGCAGCATCTGGTTTGACCCTCTTGTACAACAATAACGGCAACTAAACGTTTCGCCAACTTCAGTTGACCTGGCTTTCTTTTTTATATTGTAAACTCCTATACGCCTTATTCTTGCAGTGGCCTTTATTGGTCTATCACTCCCAAATATTGGGAAACAATCGTCAAAGAAATTTCACTCATACACACTTTGTCTTACTGTGGATTCACTGATGCGTTGATGCATCAATATGGCACTATAGAAGCCTCACTAAAATATGATTTAGATACAAAGTTAATTAGAAAAGTTGCACCATCTAGATTTTTCCTTTTTTTGGACTTGGGATAAAAGAAGCATGGTTTATATTTCCAAATACAAACCTTACAGACAGGTAAGTCAAAGATATGATTTGACAGAAATTAACAAATGAACTGCATAAGTTTTCTGATTTTTCTGTTAAGATAAGATTAAAGTCTGTACAGTGGAACCTCAGAATTCAAATGCTTCTTTAATCAGACTACCGACTTCAAACATCACTAAAGCGTACTAATGACCTCAACCTCAGGATGCGTCTGAAATAAATTGTATTCGGACTTTAAACAAATCTTAATCTGAATGGCCTTCCGGAACGAGTTTGCAGTAAATAAATAAATAATATATTTGTTTATTAAACTTAGTCCTGTTCCATACTTACCCACTGTACTAGTATCTTCTACCACCACCTCTACCTGGCGCGTGCGATACTCTATATGGAAGTTAAGCATCCGTGGCTGTCGCTCCACAATCTGTCTGGCAGGCAGGACAGGACAGAAGGCAGACGAGTAAGAAGATGAGGGTGATGATGTAGTAGCAGTGAGTGCCGTTGCTGCTGCTGCTGATTGGCTCGGAGCTTCTACTGGGCTTGTCTGAGATCCCTCGTTGTTAAAGCTGCTGCAAAGGATACAACCCATTAGTGAACATGTTAGCACTGAGAGAACATAGTACACAAATATAACCCGAAATAAACTAAATTCTTACAAGTTTTTGAAAACTTGATTAACTTATTTATTAACTTTATTGGCTGACAGTGTCAAGGAAATTTAAAAATTAGGTCAAGATATCTTTGCTGATAGGAAATGTAGTTTGGTCTTAAAGTTATTTTGATTTACGTTCAATCAAAGAGTACACGTATGCGCCATTTAATGCCCATTCGATCAACATTTATTATCTTTAACAGCTGAGATCTAAAGAATTATAATTGGATAAAAATTTGTCTTATATACTCAGTTTACATTGGTATGACCGACAACTAGTATGAGTAAACCCTTGCAACACCTGCTGACAGAAAATAGAATTGTAGGCATAAAAGGCTGAAAATAAACATGGTATTGTTTTACTTCAGTTTTCAGTGAAGTGTTTCAAGTTGGGTTTTTTTATACAAATGAGAGTTACAGTAATGTACAGTACATTATTGTACAAAATGTTTTTATAGTGTTCAAAAAATTTAATACAATTATTGAAAGTTTAGAACCAAACACGCCACAATCCTAATTCATAGACTGTTAAGCGGATGGTAAATGTCATAAAGTTGTTATATTGTTTTCAGAGTTTCAGAGTTTATTTTTTTTAAATGTGCAAATGTATTATGCAATCGGCAACATTTTCACTCAAAACATAAGACTGGGATTGCACTCCCACATTAGCCTAAAACCCTCTCATTTTGTTCCTCTCTTTTTAATTAAATAAAGTTCTTGGGTTGAAGATTGTGTACTGGCATGAGGTAATGTATATTAAGAAAAACACAAAGAACTTCTCCAAGTTGCTCTGAATAATGGCATCTGCTAAATGCTGCAAGTAATGTCATTAAAACACATCAACGTAATTTAAAATACTAATTATAATCCTTACTGCATCTACAAGTTTTGATTCACACATTCAAGTCTTAAGTCCACCAATCAAAACTCCCACCCAGGAAGGGGCTTCTAACCTAAGCATCCATCTCCAGCCCTGGGATCAGACTAGGTATGCTGACAATGTATTGTTCGGAATGTATTTATGGATTTGTTTATTTAATGATATATCAGCATTAATGGCTATTCAAGACAGGTACATCAATACTAGTCAGACAGTGAACCAATTATACTAAGAATGTCTGTGAAATGCTGGCGGAAACTAGTGTGCCCAGAGTAAACCCATGGGGAGACCCAAGAGGAGAACAATCCATGCTAATTCCAAGTTCAGGATCAAAGTGGAGATCCCTAGAGCTGCGAAGCAACTGCTCTAAGTGCTTGCGCCCTTTAATAAACGAAAGTTCGTTTTGCAGTTTGTGGTTGTTTTATCAGTTGTACTTTTCTACACATCAAACATGATTCATTGTTGAACAACTACACATGAACATTCACACATTAACATGTCTTGCCTAAGGCTACCTCTAAAGTTAATGGAAAACCACTGACATTTTTATGTACTTAGAGGCTGTGCACAATTTATTATCCATGTTAGGTATCTGCCTTCTACTTTTTAGGTTTCTACTTTACAATAAAAGCCCCAGAAACCTTAACTTTGGTAGAAACCCAACCAATCTACAGATGTGTAAATTCTTCCCCTTATTTGGTAAAAAAGTGGCACAAATTGACATTAAAAAACAAAGTCAAAATAGGGCCAGCAGCTATAAAGAGCACAAAAAACAAAACCATGCAGCCTCTCCCCTACCACAATGGTGCAACCACAGTTATACAAACAGCATCTCAAGTCAATGTCAACAACCTTTACTGTAGGGATAATATGGATTGGAACCGAACAGACACTCTATTGTCTGCCATAGAGGAAATAGTTTTTCTGTTTTTTAACTTTCATTTTACGCTGTTACGCCTGAAGACACAAAACAGCTTTTTCTGTCCATTTCTAACTCTGACGGCTGACGGTTGAATTCCCCCTGTGCCCCTATAAGAGTAAATGATGTATTTTCTGTGGCAGTGGTTGGGACAAAAGCTCCTCTCTTCTCTTCCAGGGTTAGCACATATCGCATTGAGGAAGAGCGCAGTGTGCCAGAGCTGTGCACAAAGCATGGATTTATTCCACATTATTATAATACCAAAGGATGGTAGGGTCCTGGGGCAGACATGGTACAAAATGGAAAACCATATTATTAGTAATGATAACATCATCCAAATCACTGAAGAATAAAATTAGTCTAAGTAAAATATTCTGACTATACACAATTTTCTTGGTTAGTGGGACAAAATAAAAGAAATGTGCGGCCCATTCAAATATATTTCCTTTTACTTAGAAATGAAATCCAACTGAAACATAAATCAAAGCCTAATTATATCTTTTCCTACCCCACCAGCTGGCAGTGGCAAAAGCCAACATATTTATATATCCCCTTACCAACACACACGGGTATGTATTAATACAGCTGAAGTAACAAAAAGACATCTTTTTGAACGTATAACAGTATTATTGATCATTTTAATTAAAAATAATCAATCTTTAAAAATCAGTATCAATAAAAAAATATATTAAAAAAATCAATAAATACAAATACCTGCAGGGTGTGTGACAGGATGTGTGTGGAAAATAGGTCACAAAGCAGATGTTAAACATTGGCAAAATGGTGTGACTGCATTTGGGGATGGCAAAGGCTATAGTGTGAAGAAAGTAGCTGAATTAGCATACGGTCATACGAGTTTACTAGCTGTGGAAAAAAATCCCAGTCTAAAAGAAAAACTCTCGTGAGAATTGTGCTCCTCAAAAAACTAAACTAATGGACAGAAATCAAGCCATTCAAAAAAGTCTTATTCATTCACATCTCCTGTAAAAACTAAACAATTATATTTTCAGCTGACAAATGAAGAGGCGAAGGCAAATGTCCACAGCTTCACTCTCTCATGAAAAACTCATGGGTTTTCTAACAAGACAAACAAAAGTTTTTATTTGTTTGGTTGCTTGGATTATTTCATTTCGCTATCAGCGAGAGATATATAGAAATATATATATATATATATATATATAAAACTAAATAATTACACCCGATTGCCATCCCATTGATTAAAAACATCTGACTATACTTTCACCTTCAAATTAAATCCTAATCTTGAGGTCTTATTTGGTTAACTGGCTTCTCTTTATCTACTCTGAGGACTTGTGTAAAAATCTCATCATGTTTAAAGTTTTAGGTATTTATGCAGAAATATAGAAACTTCTAAAGGGTTCACAAACTTTCGAGCACCACTGTATTAGCTTGTGTGTGTTTATTTATACGAGTTAACACTTCACAATACAAAGATTTGCTTGGGACAGTAAACCTTCTAGTCATTTCTCCAACTGTGGCTTTGTCTGCTTAAATTTGAAAAGAAGCAAAGTACCATTTCTTTCACATTAGCCTAATTGTGTGACAAACAAAAACACATCATGCACAACTAAACATTTGCTTTGCTATGCACAAATGCCAATTCACCTACTGGTCAAGTAAAATCATGTGTATGATTATCTTTTCATCACAATTGTGTAGCCTTCTGCCGGTCAGTTTCGAACATTTCTAGGGGAAATTTCAAACTAAACCACACTATGTAGTGATTCCATTATGCATTTTAGCCTTATTAAGGCTCCAGCTAGGGATCACATCAGTGATTCATTCACATTCAGGAAGGTCAAAAATTCAGACTGCATTTCAACACCAACCACAAGTGGATAAATGCCAGCTCCAAAAAAGTGCATCCACATTCCTCCTGCAAATAAAACAATTTTGCGATTTGTCGTTGAAATTAAAATCGCGCTTCCTTACGGGTCCACTCGTCTTTGACATGGCATTAAAGTCCATTTATACAGAGAATTCAGCTGTGGTTGTTCCACAGTGAGCACCTAGATGGCAGTCTCCACCCAGCCAAAGCTTGGCAGTAAAATGCACACAACACAGAGCTCTGAACATGGCGCCATCTGGCAGTGGGCACCTCAATAGGGTCACTTCAGTGAGCCATGCCACCCTCCAGCCTGCAACACTGTGCCAGTCTCCAACTAAAGGCGATGGCTGGACGCTGTGCTGCCTGCCTCCATTCATAATTATGGGTCTTAAAGAAAAACATGTTCCAATGCCCAGAGCCTTTGCACGGGTGTATAGAGACACACACACACACACACACACAGAGACACACTAAACCGTCAGACAGAACGTGCAGTACTTGAATACCTCTGCTCTGAAGGCTTGGTGCCCACCGTTAGAGTGGGAGACAGACTAAGACAAGGCCCTCACACAGGCTGCTTTTGTTGCTAACAGTTTCAATTCCTGTTATTTGTTACTGCTGTTGTCCATTTCCCTCTTAAGACCAAACTGTTGAGGAATCAGCCTAACGCCAAATGCAAAAAGAGCTGTTCGGGAATAGAACAGCTTTGTTGTATTTCTATGTAGGCAAATGCTCACAATTAGCTAGTCAAGTAACCGACAGCCTGCTATTGATAATGACCTGAAAACTTATGGCTTTATCCCAGTCATTGCAACAAAAATAAAAATAAAGTCTGAAATCATTGAGAACTAAATTCCTGTTTAAAAGCATGTACGAGTATGGCCTGCTCCACTGTAGGGGTGTGTGATATGGATCATCTCTGGTAATATCTTGACTGTAATTTTAACAATGTGCAAGCTGACATTTTCAATCAAGTATAACATTCACATTCCAGAAAAGGGTAGAAGGTAGGACAGAGTTCCTGCAGTGTGCTGGCACCACAAATCAAGCTAGTGTTCTACCTAAAACTGCATAGCGGAGCTTAAAAATCAGTAACAAAACTGCACTAAAAGACAAAACACAGACAACACCAGCTTCGCAGTCTACTCCGTTGGAAGTGGTTTGGCTTTTGAAAAAAAAAAAAAAAAAAAAAAGGGGGGAAAAAATGATGTTTAAATGACGTAAATGTGCAAACTATGTCAGAAATTAGATATTCTTAAAAACATATTGACAACTTACTTCACAGTCCCCAAACTACAAATATATAGAAAATGAAGATTTCTGCCAGACAAGGTATTAGCATAAAAACACTCTCTGCAAATTTTAGTGGAATTATTCTGCAAAAAAGTGCTCTTGTGAGAAGCAAAGCAACATATGACAAGACATAAAACTGTCACCAGTTACATCACACAAGGCACGGTGCCGACTTAGGCGGTTGACAGAGACGGGTTCAAACAAGTTTAACTACTGTAGACCTAAGACATACAAGTATTATCTCATAATTGCTACTGATAAAACTCCAGAAAATATCAACATTTCTTTTTAATATTGTATACCACTACTCCACTAAGCCTTTAGCTAACTAAATACAAGGACTATAAAAAAAAGCTCCCCACATTATTGCTTGTTCTAGACCATTAATAAAGTAAGCAACCAAAGGAATTAATTAAAGCAAGGGATGCAAATGGAAATGGGCATTAAGTTCTGGTTTCCTCTCTTCCCTGGTTCAAAAACCTACTTTAGTGCCAAGAACTTAGTCCACTTACTCTATAGAGCTGAACTACTACAAATGATTCAAGAACCTATTAGAGACTGCACCCATACAGAAGCAGGGGCTTTAAATCACCAGAAGACAAGAACACACTGGTCAGAGAAATCAGACCCTTTGAAGGAAGATGCACTCCATGTACACTAATGAAAGAACAGAGTGTAGTGCCTTAACATCCAAACAGGGTCTACCATTGGCATTATTGCAGTGAAGGGAAAACAAGCTATTTTAGAATTAGTGATGATCCCATTTGATAGTCTGCATCTGAAGAAATCTAGAATTCAGCTTAAACACTCAAAACTGTATGCCAAGGGAAAACTAAAACTTGGTTGACTCTACACTAAGCAAACAGATCTTCAGACATAACCACCCAAAAATGGAGCAAGTCAGTTTACTCAGACATTAAAATAGAACAAAAATATTCACTCATACTCTAACTAATTACTCCATACTTTCTGTGTAAGAGGCATTAATAACCATATAAGAGACATTTCTTTAGTACATTTAGAGCAGTACTGTACTAAACAATCCAGTAATTCTTATTTGTTGAAAATCTGAAAAACTTAACGATAACACGAAGGATGTTTTACCATGTTTTCTGTTGTTCCATTATCCAGAAGCAAACAGGTAGTTCCTGGTTTTACGATGCAGATACAGTCAATAGAAATATTTAGGGTGCAGTCTCTTGAATGTATATTTCTGTGTAACTGATTACCAAGAAGTCCTAAATTGGGCCATAGTAAAATGGGGAATTAAAGTGCAATTTATTAGTAATGCTTCATTCATGTTTTTTCTTATACATTTTATATTTTTATTATATATATTTAAAGTATATTTTTTATTACTTTTCTACTTTAGTTCACCCTTGAATTAGACAAACTGAATAAGAAAATAATAATATAATTTTTATTTATTTTTTAAATACAGGCAAATCTATTTGGTACCCAAAAGTTCAGGTATCAGAATCTGTATCAGAGGAGGAAAACTGGGATAGGTGCATCTCTACATAGAAGCACAAAATACTTTTGAAAAATGGAAAGTCCTCCACCAGCCAGGAGAATGGTACTTGTCTGACTGCATTGTGCCAAGTGTAAAATTTGGAGGGAGGATTGTGGTGTGGGGTTGTGTCTCAGGAGACATGGATGACTGGAAAAACTTGATTGGCCAGCACAGAGTACTGCCCTCAGCATAAAATAACACTTTTCACAACAATTGGTGGATATTTCATTATGGGATATCTCATTTTGAAATACCCGCTAACTTTTATGGGCAACGTATGTATGTATGTATGTATGTATGTATGTATGTATGTATATACAGTCAATTCCGGTTAATTGGACCACTGGTTAATGGGACCAGCCGCTTATTCGAAAGTCCTAAAGTACTGAAACAAATCCTATTATATACGTGTAATGTTATTCGCTTATTTGGACCAAAATTCCGCTTAAT
>JAVSBV010177676.1:0-13418 GCA_033117975.1 Parotocinclus spilosoma | reverse complement strand
CACACACACACACACACACACACACACACACACACACACACACACACCCTCTCCCCCCCCCCCCCCCCCCCCCCCCAACACACACACACACACACACACACACACACACAGTGTGGCAGTTTTCCATCACAAAAAAATATACAAACATTTTATTAAACTGTTAATTACTTATAGATCTGTGACACGCCGATGCACTGATCTTGCACAGTGGAGCACTGATCAAGTACAAATTATTCACCTAAGTGGTCAGAGCTAATCATAATCAACATCCTGGTGCGTATTAGGAGTGTCAAACATTGCTCAATAAATCTTTAAGTAAAGCGTTTTTGTAAAAGGAGCTGTGCTGTTACACGTGTCATTGCAACTGCTATACTACAACAGCTTATTCATGCTGACTAGGTAATCTAATTAATAAATGGTTAGGTAGGCTAATTACCTTAATGATAATAAAGGATAATAATCATATTGAATCATGTACATACAGTATATGCAAAATAAGGTTGTCCAAATTGGTTGTCTCACAACTACGTCTGTACTACATATCCTTCATTGCTCCTACCACATCACTTCTTTGTCACACACTCACTTCACGTTACTGCTTTACTTTCTGATTTCACTTATAACAGACAGCGGTCTTTGATTTCCTGATTGTTTTCCCTGTTATTTATAAACCACCCTTTTCACTATTTAATTACAAAGTGTTTAGGTGTACTTTCAAGCATTTCATTTCCTGCTTGTTGCACTCCTGTATACTATGTACTATGTACTATGTATACTCCTGTATACTCCATTTACTATGTTTACCTATTTGTAGTATTTGTTCCAGTTTGTACTTAATTTCCTACATCTGTTTAATAACCCTGCTCCTCTTCTGACTTCATTCTCTGTCTTGCGACTCTGAATCTGGCAAGAATATTGTCTTTAGTTTCCATTGTTGGTCTGTTTATGGGTTCAATACTCACTTTGGCCTGGGTTTCTCTTTTTGATGTACATTCCTAGTTTTGACCCGTATTCAACTGTATTGCTTTTTTACTTGTTTGGTTCCAGCTATCAGTGTTTAGACTCCTTTTAATGTCTGTCTACATCCCAACTGCTTTTCATTACAATATAATGTGCATAATGTATAGCGTCCAGCTAAAAATGTAAGGAAGATGGACTGCAACAGCAAAAGTTTCAAAATCAGTTTCAAATCCTGTCAGACAATTGAGAGTACTATTTGCACAGCCACACTGAAACTGGTAAATAGAAAAAATACCATTGAATCTTGATCCACTGATGCAGTGGATCTCAAATATTGCTGTGGCTTGTTTTTGGCACACATTGGGCATCCTAATACCAATTGTTTGGATGCCACATGGTGTTTTGATAATTGGTGCTAATTAGGTGTATAGCTCATACTAATCACACACACCTGCACCTCATTCCAGATCCTTATATAGTCTCTCATGCTCTCATTCACCTCACATTCTTTGCTGATTCACTTGCTCTACACCTCATTTGGAAGTGCTTTCCTGTATCATTCTTTTTATTGTTTATCATCGCTGTCTTACCGTCTTCCGACCCTTTTACATCCTACGACCTCATTTCTCTTGCCCTCTGGATATTGTCGTTGTCTTCTGTGCTCGACCTTGGACAGTCTAGGCAAGAGCTCTCCAACCCCCCTTCTGCCACATCGCCCATATAATTTCTCCATTAAGCTGCTGGAGGACACCACAAGGCTTCGCTCTACCATCTTTTACCAGTGGAGGAGGCTGCCATGGATGCATACATCAAAGAGTTCCTATGCCTTGCCTTGATATATCCCTTGACTTCACCTCTCTTGGATTTTTTTCCTTGTCCCCTAGGTGTACTCCACCCTGAAGCCCTGCATCGACTATCTGGGGCTCTCCCTCGTACCACCAGCCTTGGAGCAACTCTGGGATGAGTGGAAGACCGCCTTCAGCACCGACTATGGATATTATGAGCACCTAAAGCTGGAGTGATTAGAGCTGGGTGAGTAGAGGTACTGGCTGAAAGGAGCCCAACACAAAGTCACAGTCTATAACTTGGAGTACGTACGGTCCGCTATACACCTCAATCCCTGTCAATTCTGATGGGCACTCTTCCTTACTCGGTTCAACCTTGGCATCCAGCAGGAAGGAATACTAAGGAGAACACTCTCTCCTGCTGCCTCAAATCCACCACAGTAGGCCTGGAGGACCAATAACCCATTCTGTCTGTGGCATGTTTCCTTAGAGTCCAGTGGACCATCGAATGCAAGCTAGATCGAGTGCTCCCCCACACACGCCCTTTGCCTGGGTGTCCTGAGGACAAGAAGTTCACCTCCGCAGTTTGAGCGGCCTTCTTGGAAAAGCTGGGGGCTGCCATCAACCTTTCGTCAGGCCATCACCCACAGTCCAACAGTCAATGTGAATAAGATAACCAGGAGCCAGGAAAATTTCTTAGACTTTATTGCACTTTTGTTTATAATTTGATATTTTTAAGTCTTCATTGACTTTTTGTTTATAATTACACATATTTATTGGAATGATTGCAACATACAAAGTTATTAGCAAAGTTCTTAAAGTTGTAAAAGTCTTTAAACAGCGTTTTCAGTAAATTTAGCAGTACTCTGGCAAACCCTAACGGGAGCAGTCAAAGGAGAACCATCATCAAGCAATACTAATGAGTTGCAATGTAATTTAGAGAATACAGCCTTGTACCAGTGGGTGATGCAAATTAAGCTGCAATTTTTTTATTCAATAGGTCAAACACATTCAAGTCTTCAGGGCTAGCCCACATAAAATCTAATTTGGTCTTAGAAATAAGTACCTAGTTTTAATGTAACAATACTTTTATTTTTGCGGAAAACAATGGTTGTGCTTTTATTATATTTTATACTGTGGCCTTCTGAGTTTAGAAAGCCACTTTGTATTTGTTCCTTACAAATGTATTCAACTACCAAACTCATAGGAGAAATTATCAAAGAATTTAAACAGGCAAATAAGTTATCTGTTTATTTATTTACCTGTTCTTTTCCAGTATCCTCTTTATCTTAAAACACTAAGATGTTGGTTTGTACTCTGGTCAACTAATTAGTTCATTGCAGGAAACATGCTTAATTATTCAGATTCCCCAATACCTAGGAGCAATATACATCAGCCAGTCCAGTTACTGGTATGTTATAAGAAATGTGAGGGAATCTAACCACTTAAAAACATAGACAGCAAAAAAAAATATTAAACTTCACAACTATTAAGTAGGGGTGAGGACTCAAACTGATGCATGGTGTTGGGCTGCATTAAGGGGACATTTATTTTAAAGAGGCATTAATAATGAGGGGCATTGATTTTGACCACATCAGCAAGTCAATTTAAATAAATATAGCCCCAAAACTACATGGAATCTCCACTGTGCTTCAATTTTGAATGGAGACGCTGATCCATGTAGCATTATCCAGTGCTTTGGCAGATAAACTGGTGTCTGTGAGAGCCAAAAACACACATTTGTAATTAATCAGTCTAGAGAATCTGCTGCAATTGTAACGGAGACAGGTCCATATCTTTTTGTGCATAGCTAAGATGCTTGACTTTGTTTTCTACGCTAAGCCATGACTTTAGTTGCAACTCTTCCACGAAGACCACTTTCAAATGAAACTGTAAATATTAGAACAGCAATTTCTGAAATACTCAGATCAGCACTCGTAGCAACAAAAAATATTTCATATTTAAAGCCACTTAAATAAACATTGTTTAACATGTTTCCAGCACAAGTTGACACACAGTTGAGATTGCGCTGGCACTCAAATTAATATAGTGCTCACTGGTGGCATAAGAGCATTGTCCTTTACAGTTGGTAGCTTTGTTTTACAGTAATATTCAACACTTATAGCAGTATACCCAGTGCAAGTGCTCAGTTGCCCTTCACAAGTGAATACTTTTTATGCCACTTTCCTTATTGTTTAATGCGTTTGTCAATGTCTCTTTTGCATACTATTGTAAATAGCGGAATATAAAGCCATATATGACTCAGGCTGCCTTATTAAGGCCTTGCCTTAATAAAACAATTGGCTGGGTAATCATATAGAACATATTTTGCACAGAATTACGAACTGATCATTTTAAAACAGTTATAGTATCATTATCATTTATCACTGTTATTTTATCATTACTATGTAAAAGAAAAAAAACTACCGTGATATAATATGATTTTTCTACTGATGTTGAACAAAACATTAAACATCACCTAATATGAATTTTATGCATTTACTGTGAGATTTCATAGTAAATTGCTTGACAGTTTTAATGTGAACTTTCAGTATGACCATAAAGTTCACAGCTGTACCATTAATTTTTGATGGTAATTTGGCCACTTTATGGTTGTCCTGGCAAATTTCATAGTACATTTTTTTTACTGGGAATACCAACATAATCGATAGTATTGATATTTGGATAGATCTGCACAATCCTGCTCACCAGATCAACAGCTTACATTACCGGTATACCGGTGTGATTAATTCATTGTTCATTTTCAGGCTGCCATCCACTTGTAACCATACCGTCAATGCTCGCCCAATCTTACCTCCATCAACAGTTGGTTTCCTCAGTTCTCAGTTCTGCCACCAGCTGCCTGGTGTCTAAGTATCTATTTTTTATTTCCTGTTTATTTTATAATAAATTTTGTTATTTTTGAGTATCTGCATAAGTAGTTATCACCTGTCTAGTCGGGGGTTTTCGACTAAATACAGTTTTATATTATCTCACTCCATATGTTTCAAAATAAAATAAATGACTCTTACTTAAAATACCTAGCCAGAATTAGGTAAAAAAAGGAATTAGGACAATGCAAGAGAAGTGGAACGAGAGTTATTTGTGTACCTATTGCATGTGGCAGGCGCACACATTTGTGTGTGGATTGTGAATCTGCAACAAGACCAAATAGCATGCTAGGTGATATTTTGTGTATAGGGTGCTATGATAAACCAAGCCAAGTAAATGCTAAACTGATTAGCGTCTCAGCCACATTGGCGCAGAGCTAAAAATAAGCAGGCTATGGCTTCATCCATAATTCAGGACTGTCTGACTGGCATATTGCACAGTCTTTCACCTGTAGTACTCAGTGGAAAAGAGCACAAAATCATCCCTCTAAGCTGGACTGGACAGGAACAAGCCCTCAATCTGAAGGCATTACTGTACAATCTTTTCCCTAAAAGTTTGTCCATATTGTATGGATGCTAAACGTGGCTAGTGTAACGTATCATTACTAAACTCTCTATCGGTGTGCTCATTCAAACAATCAAATATTTTTGTTCTTTTTATTTTGGAAAAACAAAAATGCATATTTTTTCATAATTATAATTAAAATAGTCTGTTCATTTTCTGACCAGTATTCAGTGTTATTAAACATCCATTATTTTTTATTAGGTTGACATGCCCTAACCTCCTTCTGTTAATGATGATAAATGGCCCAATAAGTTAACAAGTCCCACTCAATTATCAGTGCACATGATTCAGCAGTGTGTTATCAAGCTAGGACAATTAACAAGGTTTACAAGGTTTGACAATATGACCAGTAACCTGCAATAACATGTGCATACTTTGATCTTTATTTACCCCTGTGCATGATTTAATAGGTACATGAAGTCAAAAAGTATTTTGGACCGTCCCTAGATTAAAGGCCCAAATTTGTGTAACCTAGGTTTATGGACTTCCAGCCCTAAATGTATCACACTGCTTGACTGGTGGACTATGACACAGATTGTTATGTTTTTTTAATTACAAATATCTTATACCAGATCACTGATCCATTAACTTTGGGCAAATATATACATCACAATATCACAATATTAATGGAATTGTATTAATAAGGTGATGATCAGGTTGAATTTCTGCATATTTCTCAAGATGTGCTATTAGCAAGAAAGTAAATATTTCATTAACAACTGCAATAGTTGTAAATTTAAAAGGTTAAAAACACTCAATGTGATTTACGGACACAATTCAAGGACTGAAGATTAACCATGCTATGTAAGGGAGTTTCATAGGAGAGAAAAACTGTGCTTTTATCTCGCAGCCCAGTCACAGAACTGATGACCTTCATTAGGAGTGTCACAGTTTCAGGCCAGATGGCAGAAGGAAGGCTGGAGTAAGTGTTCAGGAAATTGATTTTAAAATATGGGCAGTGCAACCTCTATGAATTGCAGGGTCAAACATAATCTTGTGTGACAGAGCTGCTTATTGGTGGAGATTGAGATTGTGGCATGTAGAAGATTGCTATAAAATGGCTTTTGATGAGGAGATTGAGAAGGTCACATCGGAGAGAGGGGTATGATACAGAAGAGACCCCTTGTCTCTTGAGTTTAAATCCTGTCAGATGGATTTTTGAGAGTTCTCAGAGGAATACATAGTAATATCAGATACACTGTAAACTAATATGCAAGTGTAGTCAGTGCAGGACTGTAATGGTTGAGGACTGTAAAACTAAGCAATGTATCCATCTACAGTCAGCCCCAGAATAACTGGCCTCTTTGGAAAAGAGCATTAAAAAGTGGTGTAGACATATTTTAATGGAATATGAATATGAGATTACATTCAAGCCAAATATCTCTAGCTCACCCAACTGGTTTTCAGTGAATGTACATTGAGGGACCAATATGGCCATTTCAAATGACACAAACACTGTTCATATATTTTAAATGGTGCCATTAAGTATGACAAGTGGGGATCCTGTGGATGTAAATGTCCCCCACAGTGACAAAACGAGTCAGAAGAGGATGTCAAGAATGTTTCTGTTGAGGTGGCAGTGCACAGTCCATCAACTTGCAGCAGAATAGTAAGCTGATACACCAGCAAGCGTGTCCTAATTCAAAATTCATAGTTCCTTAGCATAGATAAACAATAACAGCAGTTTGATTGCCAGAACAGAAAAACAAGTTGAACAGCTGGATTACTGAGCAGTGGAGACACATTGCTGGTGGGATGGACAGAATATGGTGCAAACAGCAGAAACTTGTATTTTGTGCCACCAGTTAAGACTAGTAAAGACGAGGTGAAGTAATCATGTGAGAAATGTTTTTAGCAGACCCTGCGTCATGTGAAACATCTGCTTGGACATTTGCACAGCAAAACTTACCTAAGCATTGTGGCTGATCAAGTTCATCCTTTCATGGCAGCTATTTAGGATATGGCAGATGGGGCAGATTCAGAAAGCTAATGCAGCAGTGTCAGTTGTGGGTTGAATATTCATAGCCTGGTTCCAGGAATTCAACGGCCCCAGATTTTAATTCTGTAGTCCATCTCAGAATTGAGGTTAAACTGTCCACATGTTGGAATGCAGTGCTTTCTTTTCTAAAGGTATAATGCTTGCTATTTATGTCTTACAGTATGTTATTGCCATTTTTCTTGCTCATTAGGGACAATAGAATCCAATTTGTGACAGTGTTCATGTATCAGCGTAAAGCTGCTTTGTGACAATGTCTATTGTACAAACCGGATTCAAAAAAAGTTGGACACTAAACAAATTGTGAATAAAACTGAATGCAATGATGTGGAGGTGCCAACATCAACACAAATCACAGATTAAAAGTTTAAACTGAAAGAATGTGTCATTCTAAGAGAAAAATATGTTGTTTCCAAATTTCATGGCGTCATCAACAACCTTGGGACAAGGCCATTTTTACCACTGTGTGGCATCCCCATTTCTTCTTACAACACTCAAAAGATAGCCATGATGTTGTGATTGCTGTGATTGTGGTCTGGTATTATCTTGTTAAAAAATGCAGGGTCTTCCCTGAAATAAATGACGTCTAGATGGGAGCATATGTTGTTATAGAACCTAAACATAGTTCTCTGCATTAATGCAAGCTGCCCATGCCACAAGCACTCATGCAACCCAATACCATCCGTGATGCAGACTTCTGAACGGAGCGTTGATAACAACTTAGGTTATCCTTGTCCTCTGTGGTCCCGATGACATGGCGTCCCAGTGTTCCATAAAGAACTTCAAATCGTCTGAGCTTGTGGAGCTTGCTTAGAAATTGCTTCCTCTTTGCACTGGGGAGCTTCAGCTGGCAACGGCGGATGGCACGGTGGATTGTGTTCACTGACAATGCTTTCTGGAAGTATTCCTGAGCCGATTCTGTTATTTTCTTGACAGTGGCATACCTGAGGTGCAGTGAAGTTTAAGGGCCCGGAGATCACGATCTCCAGTAGAGTTTTACAGTATTGCAGTATTGCTGCACTTCTGCTGCAAACTATAGGTGGTAGCAATGTCCACTTTGGAAAGCAACAGCTTTCTCCTTGCCACCCTGACATGCACCATAATTCTTGTGAACATTAAACAATTTGAAAGTGGTGTGGTAATTCCTTGAACTTAACCTAGATTTTTTTGTGACCTCACAGACCTCACAAACTATTAAAGGGCTTGAACTTGGAGTGGTCTTTGGTTGACCACTGGAGAGACAATATGTCTGACTGTGGATTGGTAGCATGCAAGTTATGTAGCTTATTAACCTTAATAATAATGATCATAACATTATTGCATCATGGGAGTAAATGCAAATTTATATTTTCCAAATAAACATTATACAGGACATACTTTATTTAGATTAAATATTAAATTAAGGGCTGTGCTGTTTTGTTAGACATCACATAATAACATCTTCTGGAATAATAAATAAAGTAAATTATAATGTCCATCAATAAAAGTACTTTGCACATTTCTCAAATTTTACCCATCACCCAACATCCAGATAAGGCATTCAACAATCCACCAAGCCTCTGCAATAACTGATGTTAAGTTCTTAATCGAAAATTCACAGGCATTTGATGTATCCTTGTTTCAAAGGTTTCTGAAGAACGCTGACTGTCAGAACATAAAGATAAGGAGATGGACCAGACACTGTATTAATGTTAAATGTGACATGCCTGTAAAGAAAATCATCTAATATCAAGCAACATCCAGAAATATACCAGCAGATTAGGCAACTAAAGCTCATATTTTTTAAGTGCAATATCTGTGATGTGCCATTTAGAAAACTAAGAAAACTCAATTTCAGCACTCAGTTGCTAATTTCTCTCATTCCTCACTGCAATGAGCATGTTAACATTCAGATATGATGTGTAACTTAAGCTTAAAAATAGTACCTTATATGAGTATAATGGTCAAAGATTGATCCAGGGAAAACGGGGGTGCTAGGACAACAAACTGAGCTGAATCAAAACAGAATGAACTGAACATCACAGACAATCCAAAGTCAGGCAGTTGCAAATGCTACTCCTAAATAGTCCGAGGTATGAACAATCAGCAACAGATCAGTATAATCCAGGTTAATAAGAGTGGAGAAAACTTCCAACCTAACTCACACAGATTCACAGGAAATAAAAACAGTTGGAAACAGGACATTTAAACAGAGCAGAGGAAAATGCAGATTATAAAAACAACAATGTGAAACCTGAAAACAAGTTAAAAAGCAGATGGAATAGAGCAAACCCTAAAAGTAACCCCCTCCCATGTGGCCAATCTTGGCCACTTAGGCACAGAGGTAAAACAGTCAACAGTACGAGCACTTACTCGGCCTAGGGCAAGTTCTACTTCCAAGCCTGGGGCCGACCCAAAGGGACAGAAAAAGATGAGACATTTGACAAAGAGGCAAAACCAAAATTGCCAAAAAAAAAATGTCACAAGGGAAAAGAATGCACCAAACCACAAAGGTCAACATTGCAAAAGGCTCCGTGCAAAAGATCGGATCGTTCTGCCAATTAAGATATTCTGACTTACAAACAGGACAGAACACTGGCATAAGAAAGGGATGATTTTTTTATAAAAACCTAAAAAATCGCCTCTATGTGAAATCCAGGAATATGTAAGGTTGTATTTAGATTTGGACCGTGGAAGGTGTATTACTGATTGAAGAAATTCTGTACTTTTACATAGAAAATAAAATGGAAAGTAAAGACGTTCAATACCATGTGTTAAATCATCAGTTACTTCCTTCATTCAGAGTATTGCTCCCAGTTCCTCCGTTCTAGCCCTAACCTTCCCAGGATCACTGTCTCCATGCCCTATGTGAGAAAACTAATCTTCATGTGCATGTACCAGCAAATGCATTAGCATCTTCCTCTTGATACCCCTGCCTCACGTCCCTTTAACCTCATTATTTAACACTTAACACTATGTGTCTCCTCTCTGTGATATATGTGAATAAAAGACGGTTCTGATATGCTTAGATTGGGGCATTTGGTTTGTATCTACTTGTCTGAAATCTGATCCCTATTTCTTCCCCTTTAAGTCCCATTACTTGCTGGGGTATTCAGATATGTCATTTACCCTTTGTTTCTGACATAAAATGGTGTCCTGTGTCTTTTGACTTTTCATGTGTATTTTTCAGAGGCACAGGACAGCAACAAGGAACCAGAATTATTTATTATAAAATTCTATAATAATGTTTATAGTCTTTTTTTCCTGTATGATGATGCCACAATTAACAGGGTATGGGAGCTTCCCAAAAGGTTTGTTGAGAATAAAAAAAAGCAGATCATCTTCTATGACTTTCACTCTTCAGAACTCAAATTGATCAAACAAGAAAGATTTTTATGGAAGCAAATCTGTATCATAAGATTTTAAATTTTAAAATAATTTTTTAGCATTTTATTCATTAAATTGTTTGCATCCATATTGTGCATCTAAACATTTTTTACATTGAAATTTTGTATATTTTTTTTACCTCTGAAAAATAATATTCAAACTATATTCAGCTACAGGATCTTTAGTACCTCATAAATTCTTCATCAAAATAAAAAATAATAATAATAACACTGGTTTACAAGGTTTTAGCTTCCTTAATAATATTTTGTGTTCTAAATAGAGTTTTTGATGCTGATCACCAAAATGACCTCGAAATTTTTATACCATGTACGGTTTTTGAGAAACTAACAATTTTGTTTTACAAGCATTTTCTGAAATGTCGGGTCAATATCGCATTAGCTGTGACACATTTTGTTACATATGTGGCGAGTTGAGTCTGAAAGCAAAGAAAAGGAGTATGACTGCAGTAGTTAGGAAGGCATATGAGTTATACTACAGGTGCAAAATTGGTGACCAGGACAAGAGATGGGCTCCTTATGTGTTGTGCATCTTGCACCAGTGAACTGCGAGCTAGGCTGAAAGGCGTGCGACCTTGAGAAAAGGTAACAGAAGGACCATGAAACTGATTGTTACTTCTGCATGACGAACGTGTCATGATACTCTGCCAAGAGCAAGAAGTTTATTAAGTACTCTAACTTTGCATCAGCAATGATCCAGACTTTATACCATCAACATCCGGCGACCCTCATTTAATATTTCAGTCAGAGCTGAACAATCTGGTCAGAGATTTTGTGACAGAGAAGAGTCAAGTAGAGCTTCTTGGGTCAAGGCTGCAAGGATGGAATTTTTTTTCATTCAGTACAAAAATGTCAGTATTTCGCAGTCATCATGAAGATTTGACACAATATATCAGCCAAGTTGACAGTCTGACATTTTGCGGTGATATCAGTGGATTGTTTCGTGCCCTTGGTTGCGACCACGACTCGTCAGAATGGTGACTGTTTATTGACTCATCAACCTTAAGCCTGAAGGCTGTCTTGCTGCACGATGGCAACATCTACCCTTCCATACCTGTTCTTTCACATGAAAGAAACATAGGAGAACATGCAGTTTCTGCTGAACCGCATTCAGTACTCGACGTACAACTGGAACGTGTCTGGTGATCTTAAGGTGATCACAACTGTGATGAAGGATAGGCTTTTAGATGGTCTTCTGCAGGGCGCAGAACGTGCTGCATGGACAGCCTTCAAGAACGCCGTTTGTAACTTTCTAGGCAACTGTAAAGCACTTGATGATGTTGAACAGGTTCAAAGTCTGCTTCAGGCATTAAAATTGATGAAGTTCAACATATCACTAAAGATACATTTTCTTCATTCCCACCTGGACTTCTTCCCAGAGAACCTCGGCGCTGTGAGGGACAAACATGGTGAAAGGTATCATCAAGACATTGCCAAGATGGAGAAACGGTATCAGGGCGAGTGGAATCCATCTATGCTTGGTGACTCTTGTTGGATTCTCATCTGTGAAGTGTCAGTCAGCGATGACAATCCAAAATCTACTGCACAACATTTTTATTTTGTTTCACAGTGCCAACATCACAGTGCCTGCCATTAGACACGTAACAGTGCTTAACGAATATCGCCATTTTCTTGCAAACGGTACGTGATACAGATATAATGAAAACCTATTTGTGTTCAGCATGTTACAATCTACTTGTTTCATACAAATTTGTTAACCAGTGTAATTATCTGTTGTTAATATGGCAGTCCATCGCAAGCCTGAAAAAATCTGTTCAATAGAACCAGGAGTAACAGAGATCGATACCCCATATTTTTTTACATAAATCTGAAAGAAAACACCTAATTTGGTCCAATATTGCATCTCTCAGGGGCAAATCTTTTGCTTTCAGGACTTGGCGCTAGAGCCATGAGCAGCAATAACTGCATGTAAACTTTGTTAATAATCGTTGGAGCAATTCTGCATGGAAACGTGCTTGTTTTTTTAGCCCATTCCTCCCTACAGAACAGCTTCAACTTGGTGACGTTGGTGGGCGTCTTCAAATGGACTGTGAGGGTCCCGTCCTTCTACGTTTCTTTTGGATTAAGGTTAAGAGCTCAGCGGTTGGCTGAATCCGCCGAATCCAGAACCTGCAGGTAGCAAGAGCAACCACTTTAGGCCTCTCATCGTTACACAAAGCGGTTTGCATGTCCCAGCGTCTGCAGATGCCGTTTTGTAGTCAGCCCATTGTCTAGTTTTATTACCAGTTTCGTTGCCCGTAGAGCTCATATCCTAAGGGCTTCTGCTCATACATGTCCATGATAATTAGGTGTTCGATTTCAGCTGTGTTTTGAGAGCTATTTAGTCAACTAAAAGGCCTCTAGTCATAGAGTGCAGTACTAATAAAAGAGACGGCATGATAATAATAAGGAAGTAAGGATCTATTTCGCACAGATCCATGACAAAACCAACCAGGCACAAGCCAGCTATCCCCAGCTATCTTTCCTTTGCAGTGAAGAAAAATGTTGAACAAAAATGTTTCTGTATGGAGTCATTTATAATTATAATTTATCAAAAATCAGAACTGCCCAAGAAAGATCATCTAATGGTCATGGTGCATCTAAAGATTAATAAACTTCCTAATTAAGTTAGACATTCAGACTCCTCAAATGTTTAAGTCTAGGCTAAAAACCTTCTTATTTACTCAGGATTTGGGTTCGATTTAGACTGGGACATGGATCAGGTCGGCTCTTTCCTCTTGGCTGTGTTACCTTCTGATTTTCTCCCTTTAGCTATGCTGCTATAGCAGTGCTGCCGGAGTTTCATGCTGCACATGGTATCAGTGATTATTAATAGAC